>JAZDUH010000308.1:0-262500 GCA_036419115.1 Scarus forsteni | reverse complement strand
GACTGGACAAAAGATTTAACATTAATGTCCTGCTTCTCTGCACAAAATAACCACACAGAGAAATAAAGTGATCAAATAAAGTCAGAAAAGAAACCCTGACATCAGGAGAACATTTAAACTGAGACTTTCTATCAGAAACAAATCCACATGCTCAGTAAATCTGTCCAGGCAGCAGGAAAAAAAGGCAGCACTTTAGATTACAGCCCGTCTCTTACAGTGTAGTTTCCTCAACTGTTGGGGTAACTCTCACACGTACCATGACAATTTGCGGTATCTATGGGGTAGTTACGCTCGCGTCTTACAGTGTAAGTCCTGGAGTCTTACATTCAGGAGCGTACTTACCATTAGGCAAAAACAGGCAATTGCCTGGGGCCCCAAGATGTCCAGGGCCCCTCAAACATCTCACAAAAAAGTATTATTAACCCTCAAGGGACTGACCTCCCGCCGGCGGCCCCGCCCACCGCGCTGTCTACATAGTTCTGCTTAAACTGATATAACTCAAAAACGACATTAGCTAGAATGCTCATTCTTTTTGCTGCTAAAAGCATAGACTTCTGTCTTTCATGTGACGTCTCCATTTACGTCATTACGTTGTGTTACTCGCGTAAAATCACCCGGAAATTTTCCCGCACCACCACTGTGTGGCGCCAAAGGACGTTTTTAACGTGTAAGTTGGAAAGAGCAGGTCATATAGTGAGAGAGCTAGAGAATGATTCATTGATAGACAGACTGATTGATTAAAATTGTGATGGGGGAGTTAGGTACTGTACGATTGTGTGATTTAGGAAGAGTAAGTTGTTTGATTTGGTGAGAGAAAGTCGCTTGATGTAGTGTGAGATTGTGTGTGAGAGAGAGAGTTTTGTCTGCCATGATGACTTCCACAATGGTTCTTTGTAAAATAAAATATAGGCTATGTAATGTGTATTGTGTAAAATGTACAATGTATATATGTTTATGGAAAATGTATATAGTTGAAACAATATTGTTGAGAAATATTTTGCTCAAGTTTTTGTGTTCAGTACTGATTTGGTTCTGCAGTAGTGATCAAACAAAAAAAAAAACGCCTCTGTAGTTTTTACATAAAAATGATCATATCTCAAAAACTAAAATAGGTATTTTGTTCAAATCACTACTGGTGTGTTCAGAAATATCTTGTTTATTTTTCTACATTTGGAAATCATTTCGATCAATGTGTTTTGTGTGCATATTTAGTAAATATAATGAAAAAAACATATCCGATTTTTGTATTTTCTAATTTATAACACAATTTGAACACCTTTACCTAATTTTTATGGTTTATTTATATGTATACCATTTTAGATTAAGTTGTAAGGATTCTAGGGATATTAGGTATTTGAAGATATTCCAAGAAATGACATCAGAATGTACAAAAATACAAATGTATTTACTGGCGAACCCTTACAATTGCAGTCCCTTAAGGGTTAAAGTTTTCTTTTCATTTTTTTTTCTTTAATTCAGAGAAGTTATTATTATTTTAGTCTTAATTCACACGCTGTAGTATGAAGTAGAGAAGATCAACATCCATATTTTATAATCATTTTGTCAGTCGACCTCATCCATTTGATGTCATTGTCTTTATTTTCAATCATGATATCCTGTAAAATACTTTCATTCATAACTTTTCAAACTATATGGCACTTAGTATTAAAAGCTTATGGCCCATGCACTGGATAATTTTGCATGTGCATGATAAACTTATTTATTTTCGCTGATGTCCCATTTAGATTCAAAATCTTTTTTTGGTCATAAATATTCCCTGGATGTGGAGGACGTTTAAACATGGGTATGTAACTTGTAACTTAAGCTGTCAGATAACTGTAACAGACTTCAAAAGCAGGATTAATGAACACACTCACCTTCTGTCAAAATTGGACTAAAATGCAAAATTTAAGGAAATTCATTTAGTTTTGTTATGTTACCTGGTCCAAGATTAAAATAATAATAAAAATGTATCAGCATGCTGAAAACCAATGAAATACTGAGTTACTGACCCTGTTTACTTTTTATATTATTATTTAATCTAATTCAATTTTAGTTATTTTTTATTTTTTATTTACTACCCTTCCTTTCTTCTTCTTCCGCCCCTTTTTTCCCCTCTTCTTGTCAATACTTCTGACAATTGTCTGTCCATCCATTTTGTCTTTTGTGGTGTGAATGAGTAAGACTGAATGAGTTATCTGAGTAGGGATGGGTACTTTGTCTCTAACATACTGTTTTTAAGGGGACATTATTTTTCACTGTTAAAGCTATGGTCTACGATTTGGAAGCTTTGTACATATTAATAACACCGTTTATAAGGCTGTTATGGTCCTATGGTCCTATCTACACAGTATAAAGACCAAAAAGAATGAAAAAAATCCATTCAGTATATCCGCTGAAAAGCTGCATACTAGCTGACCAATCAAACCTAAGAACCTGCAACTATTAATTGGTCGGTGAGTTAGTCCATGAGTCCATCCAATCCTCGTCTCCCTCACTACGCAGTACGCAGCGTCTTGCCCATGGTCCCGCCTCCTCCCCTCTACCTCCGGTGAGCAGTTAGCAGCGTTAGCTACTGAACTATCATGGAGCTGGAAAAGCCTAGCGCTGAACCCGGGAATCCGCCTCCCTCTCCCAAGACAGTCTGGCTGCAGACCACCCTTCTCCTCTCCCCTCTCCCGCGGGCCCAACGGAGCTCTGCCCGCGGGTTGAGGCCTGTTAGCGGGCTAACGGCTAACGAATAGCCTCAGCCGGCCGTCAGACCTTCAGCATCGGCCGTTTCACCCCTGGTTGATCAGGTAATGGCTTTGTTTACTGCAGTGTGAGATGTCTGCTGAATAACTCTGGTTAGTTTGTGCCTGTAAGGGCTAATAACTTGTAGGGGAGCGGGTTAGCCTGTTAGCCGCTAATCGTTAGCACTGTAAGCTGAGCTGGGGAGGACAGGCTGAGAAAGATAAATCCTCCCCCACACTCGGCTCCGCTCTGGCGGCGCCAGACCCGCATTGCCGCCGGTCCAGTTGAAATGGCTACTGCTGTGTGTTACAAGAGGGATGTCTGTCGTGTTTGATACTTTCAGTTGAGCTGAGCTGTTTTTGATTGAGTTTGCTGCTGATATATTGTGCTAGTCGCTCGTAGCTCTGCCGGAGGGGGCTATATGAGCCGACATGAGCTGGGGGCGGGATCTTGGAACACGGAGGGGAGAGGTGAGGGAAGGAGGGGCAGGCTGCGGTTTCAAATCGTAGACACCAGCTTTAAGGTTTATTACAGTCTGGAGACGACCCTTGTTTGACATCTGTAATTTCCTTGTTCATCTTTTTTCTCTGCACCCATCCCATAAGTTGGGAAAATTAATGACAATAATTAAAAAATGTATCAGCACAGTACAGGGAAGGGCCCCAATGACTGGGTTTGCCTTGGGCCCCCATATGATTAGATCCGCCCCTGCTTACAGTGCAGTTTCCCGTGTCTTACTGTTGCACGGCAGAAGTAGGCTATTGGTTTTATTTTGTGTTTTTATTCTACATGTCTTTATATTTTGTGTGATTGTTTTTATTGTCTTTATTTATAGCATGGGTTTTAGTATGTTTTTAATTACTTCCTCGGGGACACTCTTAATGTTGATAACCTGCACCTGTAGAGCACTTTATTACCCCCAGAGACTCCCAATGGGGCCGGAGAGCAGAGCGGGTCTGTGGCCAATCAGACGAGAGAGGGGACAATTTAACCTGTGGCACACCTGGAAGTGGGGGAACGCTGGAAGGAGCAGAAACGGGGTGGCACGTGTCGACAGGACGCAAAATAATACATCCATGGACGCAATACGGGGAGCGAGATTTTTTACCCTAGGATGAAATCGGGAAATCCACGCCCCCAACCCATGTGATTGGTTCCTGCAGCATCCCTTCTTCTTCTGTGTAATCCTGCTGATTTGACATCGAGTGCTTTACATGCGCCACCATCGGTCTCCGAGGGAAATGAGGCGCCTCGTAGGTGGTTTACATTTACCTATCAGAATGATATATAAAACGCGCTAAAATCGCGGGGATTTCGAATATTTTCCTGTTGCAATGGCTAGCTTTTGTCAGCATTGCAAGTGGCCAGGAGGCGAAGACTCGAAAAGTCCGCTTTTGGAGGTTAGAAATTACGTTAAAGTAAAATATTCTGCACTTAAATTACGTTCGGTAACAGCATCAGCTATATGCTATTTTGCATTTAGTGGAAATGCCCGCCTACCTTACAAAGCTAATGCGGTTTTCCTTCAAAACTTTTCGGCTACATATGGTTCTGACTGATGTAGTATAGAATTATATGACGTTTGCAAATGAAAAATAGTACATATTCTCTGTCACAAGGGCAACTAAACTAAAAGTTTGACCCAAAGTTTTTTTTAAATGGAGATCATACAATATTGAACAACAAATAGAGGACAGTTGTGCCATTTTTCACTAGTGTCACAAGTGTCTTTAAAGCAAGGGGATGAGAATAATGCCTCCAACTAGAATATATACATAAATTTTAGTATGCAGAGCATCCCTGGGAACAACCACTTTGGATCTTATAAACAGTTTGAAAAATATAGCTTGACAAAAAAAAGTTCTCTTTTGGCACAACTTGGCTTCGGTGTGGTAATTGTGCCATTGAAGAAAAGGGGTAAATTGTGCCATTGATTTTTGATGTAAACAAATCATTTTAAGCTCACAAACAGAAACGCTCTATAAAGGTAAGACAAATTTACAAGAACAGAACAATAACAAAACCTTGATCATAGAAATTTTACTTTGGAAGGCAAAAACACATTTTTGAACTTAACTGTGCTTATTTCTAAAGCCATGTGTCTCCCTTCTTTGCAGGATGAGTGAAATAATTGCCTCTGCAAAAATGCCTGTTCACTTGACCAATTTCTTCTATGGTTTTCTAGATAACAGGGGTAGCACCATTTTCTTCTGGCACAAATCACTCCACTCTCCCCTACAACACAACACTATGGAGAAGATATCCCTCATATTGCTCAACAGGCCTGTTATGCACAATCCAATGTTATAAAGTAAGACATTTGCTAAGATTTTTTCTTTCTGTTTTTTCTTTCTAACAGAAACTGCTACCTGAGTGCTACCAACATCTAGTGTGCAGCTATGAAGAAATCAGAGAAAATCAATTTAAGGCACAGATCAAATTAAGAATCACCTCCGAGGATGAGGTGCAAAAATGGCTCGAGGATTTTCAAAAGTCCTCCCTGGTGACTTGGAGGAAGTCCAAAACATATCCACAGCACAGTGGATGCCACAGCGCCTACAGGGTAAGTTGTTCAAAATCCTTAAAACCACACAACTCAAGAGTTGGTTATTATTGGTACCCTATTATTGTAGGTTGTTTACAAGTGCATTGATTACATGTTTGCGTTTTAGGTGGACTTAAGATGTCAGCACAAGGTCTTGAACAAAACTGTTACAATGAAGACAAAAAACACGTCATGCTGTGCCACGATGTACTTGGTCCTGAAAAAAAAAAATTCTCAGTAAGAACAGGACTTCAAGGTAAGATAGTATAGTAAAATCTCCTGTATAAATAATAAAACCTTTCATTATTGACCAATTGTTGTAGTTTAGTGTGTATTCCAAGGCTCTGTTTAGAAATGCATTACTGTCTTAATGACTGACGGACCAAAAAAAAAGGCAATCAGTTTATCAGAGAAGATGCTCTTCATTGCGAGCTTAAATTGTATTTTGTTTCCCATAACAGCTCTCTGTTTAATCGGCATCTCAACCATTGTACAAGAATCCAGAATGATCCCTACTACCATGCTTTCCACACTACTTTCTCCACTTGCGCTTCATGATTTTCCACAGAAAACTTTCAAAGACTTGGAAAACATTTGCTAATTGTTGACTGATTTGTAATGCATTATTATTAGTGCTGTCAGATGATTGAAAAAAATTATCTAATTACCGGATTTATAATTAATTAATCTAATTAATCACATTTTAATCTCATATCTGCTTAAAGTACCCAAATACAGAATTTGAATTCTAGGATATTATAAAATTGTAGTGCATGACTAATCAAATGAATACACTAAGAAGTGAAGATTGTAAATCCACATTTTTATTGGTGACTAAATAAAACCAAAGTCAGGGCAACTTGTCCAGAAAATTCTAAGCTCAATCAGACAACTCAAATTACACTTTAAGTGTGTTTCATAAATCAAATTCAAAATAAGAAAAAGGTCGAGGACATCCAGCAAAACAATTAGGCCTGATGGATTATTAAAGAATGTAGTACAAATATAGATAAATTAATTCAAAAATAAAATAAGACTAAGTCTTAAATATGCCATTCCTGTTGTCACCTGGGCTTTGTTTGGTTTGACTAGAGACGCATGTGTGAAGTGACATGTGCCACTGCCATGTACGGGTCCTCCAGCTGGACAATATCAAAATGTTTGTGTGCTATGATTAATCTGTGATTAATTTTTTTAACGCATTAATTTGTAGTGTAATTAATTCATCTAATTAATGCACTAAAGTGACAGCCCTAATTATTATGTTTCTCATTTAGGTCTCTGGATCCACATATTAAGGAGGGCTATCTATTTCACATTAGTCTCAGGCATGAGCACAATCACCGCCTGTTCTGTGCTGATGCTTTAAGGAAGCGGGATGTGTCCTCCGAAACC
The DNA here is from genome assembly GCA_036419115.1 of Scarus forsteni. Lineage (NCBI taxonomy): Eukaryota > Metazoa > Chordata > Actinopteri > Labriformes > Labridae > Scarus > Scarus forsteni. The sequence continues at coordinate 255,827 of JAZDUH010000308.1, read as the reverse complement.
ATTGAAAGGCTCAAGATGCTTTTTCAAAGTGGCCACTCTCCGTCATCTGCACTTGAGACCTTAAAGTATGACCTCCAGGACCAGGAAGGCAACAATTATATTTTTGCTGCTGCAGACTGCTCCATCTGTCCTGATCTTCAGTTCTGCTACAGGTTAGAAACATGTAGAAATTCAGATCACAGAAATGCCCTTTTCATGGTTTGACGGATTGTTTTGTTTTTTTTTCTCTCTTTGACCTCTTTGCTTTTTTTGCTCTCTTTTTGCAGACTTTACTGTATGACATATTTCAGAAAGCTTATGGTTCACCATCAGGAGAGCAGATGCTGGTTGATCTAAAGCATAGACTTGACCAGTACAACGTGGACTGTGGGGATACCATAGCAAAAATCAAAAAAACTGAAGACGGTCAGGTTGTCATGGCCATTTGTAGCCCTGTGATGAAAAGGGTTCACAAAATGCTGAAGGAGAGTGGAGAAATGATCTTTGTGGACTCATCAGCAGGGGCGGATCTAGAAAAATATTTATGGGGTGGCAAGAGGGGGGCAGGAATTTTTTAGGGGTGGCAATCTACATCAGATGCCTATAAACTGAAGCTGTTATCGTAGTTTGATGAGAAATTGACAATTTACACTGAAGTATTCCTGCTTGCAAGACTTAGTAGGCCTACATAACTTAGAATATACTGTATATTCCACATGTAAGCAGCATTTGTACAAGAAAAAACTATCCTAATGGACTGCAATTAGGTCAGCATAAATACACAACGGAAACCGATGGGTCACGGTACTTAAACAAGCCACTGGACACAAACCTGAATAGAGGTCGCATATGAATACATTTAGCTTCCAGTCAGAAAACTACAAAAATATTTTGTAACTATGTACATACAGTTTTTTTTCTGTACAGTAATATACACAAAATAAGAGCTATCAAAAAACAAGAACAGCAAAAGCACTGCTTCATGTTCAGCAGAAGCTGAAACATTTACACTGGTGTCACATTTTCAACTCTTTATTTTTAAGGTTTTATCTATCAGATTTGTTCAGGAACCAAAACAGAGGTATGGGTCATTCTGCCAAGAGAGTGCAATTTGCTTTTTGTAACGCTACAAAAATAAACTTAATTTTTCATTCCATTTCAAGAGAGAATTTAGTAATATACACATTTACTCATTCAAAATGAGGACTGGTCAATCTCAGGCAACTTTATTTAATTTATTGCAACTTTCAACAGTTTATTATCATTGCAGTTTTTTCTCTGCTGTTACCAAAACTCAAATTTTAAAATCCTTTTCATTTTAAAAGAATATCAACTACATACAATGTTTTAGACTCTTAGAAAAAGAGTTAATTGAGAAGAAATGGTTGGTTACATGGGTTAGGGTTAGGGTTGAAAACAATAATATTTATGACAAAATGACTTTTTTTTTTGCTGTTATTCTTTATTTGAGTAACAGGAATGAATCTGAAGCATAAAATTAGCAATTGTGTGAAATCTAGCCACTGAGAATCTTTGCTACTAGCTTGAGCACATGGAGCACATTCTTAAGATTTAACTAAATATTTTACTTTTGATATCAACAAATGTTGTCTTAGAGATAACTTAGGTAACAGGACTGAGTTTTTAGACTGACCATCTCTAAAACAGCTAATATATCATTAAATTTAAGGAAAGTGAAAGAGATAACTTACTTTTGGTCTTACATGACTTGCAGAAGACCTAAATGATGTCAGTTCCTGCAGAACATGTCACTGGTGGAATGTTCCAGAATGTTAAAGTGGGGGAATGTGTAACAGCAATGAGTGAAAACCTGGGGACAGCACTAAAATGTGAATTTTAACCAAAATATAATGACCTCTTGTAAAACTTTAGTTTTAAAAGTGTAGATAGAATATGGAGTCACACTTAAATGCAAAAGAAAATTTGCTTTCGAAGGATTTTGTTCAGAATGAATTGTTGTAAAGTGTAGTGTTTGGCTGTGGGGACAGGCAAGAAATGCTATGTATAAGTGTTTGGGATGCCGTTTTTAAATATTAATATATATATATATATATATATATATATATGTGTGTGTGTGTGTGTGTGTGTGTGCGTGTGTGTAATTTCTACAAAGATTAAAGTGTATAGTGTTCCGTATAATAACAAATATAATTTGTTATATATTATTATTAATTGTGTTCATCAATTTAATATACAATAAAATGCTGGGGACAGAAATTTCACTCTTTTGGCGGAATCACCCATATACAGAAATTTAAAGAGCAGATTAACTTTACAAGGTTTCCCTTTTCAGAAAGTGAATCCATATTCAGCGTGTTTATAAGCTCTTTAAATGTTTTATTTAAATTTTAAATGCGTGGATCACTGTGTCTGTGTTTATATGTGAGTGAGACACATGCTGGGCTGGTTTCGGTTCGACTCGGTGGGTTTTTGGCAGAAACACGGCCACTTTGGACTCTGCTTTTTCTTCCTGTGATCGTCTCTTCAGCCTGTAGCACAGCTCACACTCACACACACACACAGCCCCGTTATTCGGGTGAGTAGCAGTGAATTGAGTCCGGAATCAGACGGATTATGAAGAACATGTCGCCGCCTGCGCGCCTCAAATACTAGACTGTGGTTTTTACCTCTTTCCTCTTGCCTTCCTCCTCGACTCCCGACTGACTCTCTCTCACTTCGCGCCCATAGACCGTATGTTCGGTGCTGCGTTCACTGTCGTCGGACATCGGAGCTTCACGCTTGTAACTGTTATTTTTTCCTATCAGTTCATTGCTGCCAGTTGGGGTGGCAGTAGGGGTGGCAAGGGTTTATTTTAGGGTGGCATTTGCCGCCCCATGCCACCCCGGTAGATCCGCCCATGCTCATCAGGAAACTGTGATCGCCAGAACCACCGAATATTTCTGCTTCTCACACACTCCACTGCTGGAGGATTGCCATTGGGAATCTTCATTACCACATCAGAGAGCCAGTCCACCATTACATCTGGGCTTAAACTTTTGCTATCCATTTTGCCTAGCGGGAGCTTTTTTGGACGGGAACAGCCTCAAGTCATAATGACAGATGACTGCAGGGCACTGCGTCAGTCACTCCAGACAGTGTTTCCTCAAGCCAGGCTGCTGTTGTGCGTGTTCCATCTATTGCAGGTATGGATGTGACCACACACTCAATTATTGCTATTTATTCTTCATCGCACCTATGTGAAATTTAACTCATTGGATTGGTTTCAACCTGCAATCTTAAGTTATTATTGATAAATTCCTAACCACAGGCAATGTGGCGATGGTTGTGGAGTGCCCACAATGGTGTCCATAAGAAAGACCGAGCAACGCTTGAGAATTTATTCAAGAGCCTTGTCTATGCAGACTGCGCCCAATCACTGACAGCGCTTTACAACAGATGTCTTGCTGACCCTGTTGCAATTACATATCCCAAATTCCTCCACCACCTGGCAGAGGTGTGTTGTCTTTATTAATCCTTCATACAACTGATGATATGCTATTTAGCAAACATCTGCATTACTGAACATTGTGTTTCATAATTACAGGTATGTGAGAGACTCAAGGAGTGGGCCATTTGTCTTCGAAATGATCTCCTAACCAGAGGGCATAACACCAACAGTTTTGTTGAGAGTGCTGTGAAAGTGGTGAAGGAGAAGGTCTTACACAGGTTGAAGGCATTCAATGTCACTCAGTTGGTAGATTTTGTTATTACCAGGATGGAGGCTTACTATATCCGTCGCCTCACGGATGTTGCAAACAAAAGAAAGCCTGGGAGTGACAGAAGAGAGCCTTGCCTTCGTGCAAATGATGTCGATGCTGAAAAGATCACACAGGTATGGAGTGATTATGGTAACGATATGTATTGTTGTATTTGCTATCTACATACTCCCACTATGTGATCTCATCAGCAGCTTCCCAGGCGTCTCCTATCAGTGCTATGCTGATGACATCCAGCGTCATTTTTCTTTTGCTCCTATGCTATCCATTCCTATCTATTCAACCCAGTTCTATCGATTCATTAATTTATTTCTGCAGGTCCTATTTTTTACATCTTGACTGCTTTTTTTGCCCTGATTTGTCTATTTCTACCTTCTAACTCTTGTCAAGTGTGCACTGTGCACTAATGCTGAGAAGAGCGCGATATGAATGATTAGTTAAGTTAGTATTGCCAGTTTTGAAGTATAATGAAATAGAAAAATAAAATTATTGTTATAATCTTTACAGGTAGACCAGAGCCACTATGTGGTTCACAGCACAACAGCAGAGCTGCAGTACAATGTTAACATGGACATTGGATGCTGCACCTGCCCAGATGGGGTCACAGGTGGACTATGCAAACATCAGTGCGCAGTTTGGAACAAGTTCAGTGATCATGAGAGCTTCCCACATGTCACGACACCTCAGATGAGAAAGCTTTACCATGAGATTGCAACTGGTGAGTTTTCTATTCTCTTCTTTTATTGTATTCTCATTAATGAGAATAAGGCAGAATGACCTAAATGAGCAATGGTTGTATATATGTTTGTTTCAGCTATTGGTTAGTATTTGAATTCAAATGACACTGAATTTGCAGGGATGGATATTGAAGATGACTGGTTCCAGACATTGGAACTTGACCCTTTATCATCAAGTGACACTGCATCTGCACCAATCCCATGTGAGTGGTTCTGAAGAATATTTGACACTTTGTAGTTTGTAATTTGCCATGTGAGCAGACAATAAATCTTATATTCTATAGTAGGTAATCAAATGTACTGTATGTCTAGGTTTTGGCACTGATCAGGAGGGTGGTTGTCAGGGCGGTGACATAGACAAGGTCCCTTCAATGAGCAGACCTAACACCTCAGGTTGGTGTCAAATATGCTAGTATGCAACATTGACCATATTACATTTCTTTAAGAAAAATGATAACCCAAATCATTGGATTAGATTTAATTGGTGTTTGGGTTTTTCTTTAAGGCTCATCATCTGAAGAAGACTTGAAGGCGAGTTTGCAGTTGTTCTGCAGCAGCATGATCAAGAAGCTCAGAGATGACCCCCAAACCTTCACAGCACCGTGTCACTCCTTTCTTGCAGCCTTCAGTAAAATGAATGATAGTGCTACCATTTCAGCTCTGCATAGTTTTGGGAAGGCATCACAAGTCAAAGCCAAATATCTGCAGTCTTCAAAAATGATTGGTGTACAACCAACAGCAATTGCCAGGAGGAGGTCAGCACTTGGGGGGAGATGTGCTTTGATACCAGGACGTCCCCCAAAGAGTTCCAGAAAGGAGCATCATTATTCAAAAGACAAAAGCAAGAAAAGTGCCCCTCATTCCTTCGCTAAATGTGTAGAGGACAGCACTTGCCTTGGTGGTCACAACTAGTCCTACCATAATGGCCCTGGTGTTTTTTTTTAATTTATTTATTTTTTTGGCATTTTGTGCCTTTATTGATAGCAGAGAGACAGTGGATAGGCTTGTGAAAGGGGGTGAGAGAGTAGGGGAAGACACTCTGCAAACTGGTCACAGGCTGGATTCAAACCTGGACCGGCAGAAGCAAGTAAAATTAAATAAATTAAATCATAAATTAAATTTATGAATAAAAAGTATGTTGGGGCCGAATGAAATATATGAAAAAAAAGTATGTTGGGGCCAAATGAAATTTATGAATAAAATGGTAATAAATTTTGTGTATTGTGAAAACTGCGATGTTATGCTTTCCTATTATGGTATCGTGGTGATGATGGTGATGTAGGTAACTATGGATTTTATTTTGTGGTGGGGCGATGTTGGTAGTCCAGCTTCAAGGAAGCCATGTAGTATCCTTTTCACTCAAGCTCTATGCATTATTATGTAGTTATGCAGTTTGGATAAGTAGTTATGGTGGTGATAATCGTGATGATGAAGTGTACATATTTATAATAAAACTAAGCCTGTTTGTAGAACATTTTTAATGAGATGAAATGCAGCTCAAAGTGCTTCAGAGTTTAACAGAAAAAAGAAATGATTAACCAAGCTGATTTTTTAAAATGAAAAGTAAAAGCATGAAACTAAAAAAGTGTCAAATATTAATAACATTTAACATTTCACTTAAAGTACTATAAACAGGGGCGTACTTACCATTAGGCAAACACAGGCAATTGCCTGGGGCCCCAAGATGTCCAGAGGCCCCCAAACATTTCACAAAAATGTATTATTAAAGTTTTCTTTGATTCAGAGCAGTTATTGATTTTTTAGTCTTAATTCACACGCTATATAGTATGAAGTAGAGGAGCTCAACAGCCATAATTTATAATCATTTTGTCAGTCAACCTCATAGATTTGATGTCATTGTCTTTATTTTCAATCATGATATCCTGTAAAATACTTAAACTTACTGAATACTTAAAAATACTGAACTTAATTACAAAATTTAAGGACATTAATTTCATTTCTTTATGTTACCTGGTACAAGATTAAAATAATAATGTATCAGCATGCTGAAAACCAGTGAAATACTGAGTTATTGACCCTGTTTACTTTTCATATTATTTTTAATCTAATTTCATTTTAGTTATTTTTTATTTGTATTACTACCCTCAATTTCTTCTTCTTCTGCCCCTTTTCCACTCTTCTTGTTTGATATCTGTAAGTTCCTTGTTTATGTTTTCTCTGCACCCTGCACCCATTCCATAAGTTGGAAAATGGATAAAAATAATTAAAAAATGTGTCAGCACAGTACAAGAAAGGGCCCCAATGACTGGGTTTGCCTTGGGGCCCCATATGACTAGATCCGCCCCTGACTATACACTGTTAAAAATTGTCCTGTAAAATTACGGTAATCAACTGGCAGCAGGGTTGCCATTATCTTACCGTAAAATTAACATTATCTTACTGTCACTATCATTTACAGTTTTTTACCGTTAATGAAAAATACAGCATGGGCCAGTTTTTTTACTGCTTTCCTGTAAATAAACAGTAAACAACTGTCAGAAGGATTTACATTATTTTCCTGTAAAATTAAGAGTTTTTAACTGTCACTAAAATTCATGCTTTTGCGCTGTTCACTAAAAATATAGAATGAACTGATTTTTATTACCATACAATATTTTACAAATGACTGACTAACTTTATATCTTTTTACATATATTTTAACAAACTGTTTTTTAATCAGATTTTTTTCTGGCTTAGCAGGAAATGCACATAGGAATAGTTACTCTATTGCTATGCTAGCCCTTACTGGTAATCAGTCTTCACAAAGTCTCTATCCAAAGTTGTCTTATAAGACACAGAATGCAAACCAAAACAAAATGTATGAATTGAATGAAGAAGATAGCTATATCACTGATTTTTCAACAGTATGATTACAAATGTCAGAGAAAAAAATCCACAGCTTCAGCACTTTACTCTTTATTTTTACTCTTTATTTCAGGCAAACTTCATATGCAGAACAATTGTACATAAAACAAGATCAACAAAACCTGAGACAGTTCTTCTTTCTCAAAATGCCCTTAGCTTTTTGCGGAAAATTGTGTAATACAAGAGGCAAAATTACCAATCAATCAGTCAATCAGTCTTTATTTGTATAGTTCAGAACATAACAGGGGTTATCTCAAGACACTTTACAACAGAGCAGCCCGAAGAAAAACTATTTTTTATAGATACACATACTGTATATGCATGTACACAAGTACATATACATATTTATAAATATACTTACAGAATGTACCTGTACAAACTGAACAAGTATTAAACAAAAATGTTTTGTCTGTCTGTCAAAAACAGTTCAAATAAAAGTCAGAGTATAATGAACACCACCAGACATGTTACATCATGATCAAATATAAACTTTACATTTAGGTTTAGCGTACAGGAATGAGAGAAAAAGGCAGAACTCCAAAGTGGGTACTGGGTGATGACAATGGTTAGTGAATTACTTACAGCATGGCCCATTCTCAATCCAGCTCAGGTAGCCCTGTGTGTGTGTGCGAGAGAGAGAGAGACAGAGAGATGAGTTTAAAAATATAGTAACGTCTCACATACAAATCAGTACAAGTTATCTACATATAATTGGGGCATTTTCATTCATTTATTCAGATGAACAAACAGCTGAAGTGTACAAACAGTTGAAGCATACAAACAGCACGTCATCAACATATTCATCATTTAATTTATGGATATATTGAAGTCTTTACTTCCCTATCTTTTAATTGTCTGCCAAAAATACATTCACTAGAAGTTTTAGCTTACGTTAGCCGCTGGATGCTTCTGTCAGACATGCACATAGCATTCTGAATTCAATGACGAAAAAAAACTGATATATCACTCAACTTATAAGCCTTGGGCTCTTTTAACCAATATACAAAGTGAATTTAATTGATACTCACCAAATAATTAGGAAGATGGTGATGGATGAAGAAACACATGTATCCAGCTCTCCATGTGCAGTTCCTCCATGTGCTTCTCCCAGAAATAAAAAAATACTGGATCATACTGTAATTTTAAGCAGATTATACTTAGGACAGCGGTAAGGTGCTGTATTTTTGGAATACAGTAGTGATCCATTAAAAAATGGTCAGTAGAATGTAATTTAACAGTTTTTATGTTATTTTAGCGGTAAAGCACTGTATTTTGAAATAACAGCTTAATACTGTTGAAATCTGGCCGTAAATTTACAGCAATCGTTTACAGTGTAGAATTACCACATGTTAAATTTCAATTCAAGAACTAAACACTTTCAACACAGCGAGGTGGGAGCGGCGATGTAATGGCAGTGAAAATTTGAAAACCAGGAGGGGGCGCATTCGAGGTAGAAGCGTGTGGAAGTGAGAGACTGCAGGAACCAATCACATGGGTTGGGGGCGTGGATTTCCCGATTTCATCCTAGGGTAAAAAATCTCGCACCCGGTCCCAGCCGAGCACCTCGGAGCAGACAGACGCCAAGCACCACGGACCAGCCGAGCACCGCAGACCACCCGAGCACAGCGGAGCAGAGTCCAGCTGAGAAGGAAAGTCCAGAGTGTTACGACGCATCCTTCCAACAGCGGCAGAGTGAGGAGCTCTGCCTTCCGCGTAAGTATTCTTCACTGTAGTAGCACTCCGGCTTACGATGAAGAGGACACTCGGCCTGTATTCCGTTGTGCACCCCCACTGCCGCTGTTTCCTTCTTAATTAAAGGGTGTCCTTGGCTGAGGTCCTGTCTGTCACTGGAGGAACAAGGGAAGAGGAAGGACCCTAACTGCAGGCTGACGTTTTAATCCTTTTTAATAGACTTTGCGTCCTGTAGAGGACAGTTGCCTGCTCCATTTTAAACCCACCTGCTTGTATTTTATAAAAAACAGTTTTTAATTAAAAAAGATCTGGTCTTAACAGCAATCTTAATGTCGTCTCATTGGTCTTAACTTGCTGCTCACCACTTGATTTTAAAGGACCAATTCAGAGTTTGTTTTTTTTTTTATTTCATTTTAATCTATTTAACCACAATTACATTACCATGAACTTAGGGAAGTGCTGGGTACTTACAGGTAAAGTAGAGGGTAGTTACACAGTAAGTAAAGCCAACAAGTGTTCACTTTATAATCCAGCCCGGTCCCAGATGTTGACCAGTATTACAGGTAAAGTAGAGGGTAGTTAAACAGTAAGTAAAGCCAACAAGTGTTCACTTTATAATTCAGCCCGGTTCCAGATGTTGACCAGTATTACAGGTAAAGTAGAGGGTAGTTAAACAGTAAGTAAAGCCAACAAGTGTTCACTTTATAATCTAGCCCGGTTCCAGATGTTGACCAGTATTACAGGTAAAGTAGAGGGTAGTTAAACAGTCAGTAAAGCCAACAAGTGTTCACTTTATAATCTAGCCCGGTTCCAGATGTTGACCAGTATTACAGGTAAAGTAGAGGGTAGTTAAACAGTAAGTAAAGCCGACAAGTGTTCACTTTATAATCCAGCCCGGTTCCAGATGTTGACCAGTATTACAGGTAAAGTAGAGGGTAGTTAAACAGTAAGTAAAGCCAACAAGTGCTCACTTTAAAATCTAACTCGGTTCCAGATGTTGACCAGTATTACAGGTAAAGTAGAGGGTAGTTAAACAGTCAGTAAAGCCAACAAGTGTTCACCTTATAATCGAGCCCGGTCCCAGATGTTGACCAGTATTACAGGTAAAGTAGAGGGTAGTTAAACAGTAAGTAAAGCCAACAAGTGTTAACTTTATAATCCAGCCCGGTTCCAGACGTTGACCAGTACTTACAGGTAAAGTAGAGGGTAGTTACACAGTAAGTAAAGCCAACAAGTGTTCACTTTATAATCCAGCCCGGTCCCAGATGTTGACCAGTATTACAGGTAAAGTAGAGGGTAGTTAAACAGTAAGTAAAGCCAACAAGTGTTCACTTTATAATCCAGCCCGGTCCCAGATGTTGACCAGTACTTACAGGTAAAGTAGAGGGTAGTTACACAGTAAGTAAAGCCAACAAGTGTTCACCTTATAATCGAGCCCGGTCCCAGATGTTGACCAGTATTACAGGTAAAGTAGAGGGTAGTTACACAGTAAGTAAAGCCAACAAGTGTTCACTTTATAATCCAGCCCGGTCCCAGATGTTGACCAGTATTACAGGTAAAGTAGAGGGTAGTTAAACAGTAAGTAAAGCCAACAAGTGTTCACTTTATAATCCAGCCCGGTCCCAGATGTTGACCAGTAGTAACAGATAAAGTAGAGGGTAGTTAAACAGTAAGTAAAGCCAACAAGTGTTCACCTTATAATCGAGCCCGGTCCCAGATGTTGACCAGTAGTAACAGTAAAGTAGAGGGTAGTTACACAGTAAGTAAAGCCAACAAGTGCTCACTTTAAAATCTAACTCGGTTCCAGATGTTGACCAGTATTACAGGTAAAGTAGAGGGTAGTTAAACAGTAAGTAAAGCCAACAAGTGCTCACTTTAAAATCTAACTCGGTTCCAGATGTTGACCAGTATTACAGGTAAAGTAGAGGGTAGTTAAACAGTCAGTAAAGCCAACAAGTGTTCACCTTATAATTGAGCCCGGTCCCAGATGTTGACCAGTATTACAGGTAAAGTAGAGGGTAGTTAAACAGTAAGTAAAGCCAACAAGTGTTAACTTTATAATCCAGCCCGGTTCCAGACGTTGATCAGTACTTACAGGTAAAGTAGAGGGTAGTTAAACAGTAAGTAAAGCCAACAAGTGTTCACTTTATAATCCAACCCGGTCCCAGATGTTGACCAGTATTACAGGTAAAGTAGAGGGTAGTTAAACAGTAAGTAAAGCCAACAAGTGTTCACTTTATAATCCAGCCCGGTTCCAGATGTTGACCAGTATTACAGGTAAAGTAGAGGGTAGTTAAACAGTAAGTAAAACCAACAAGTGTTCACTTTATAATCCAACCCAGTTCCAGATGTTGACCAGAACTTACAGGTAAAGTAGAGGGTAGTTAAACAGTAAGTAAAGCCAACAAGTGTTCACTTTTTAATCCAGCCCGGTTCCAGATGTTGACCAGTATTACAGTAGAGGGTAGTTAAACAGTGAGTAAAGCCAACAAGTGTTCACTTTATAATCCAGCCCGGTTCCAGATGTTGACCAGTATTACAGTTAAAGTAGAGGGTAGTTAAACAGTAAGTAAAGCCAACAAGTGTTCACTTTATAATCCAGCCCAGTTCCAGATGTTGACCAGTAGTTACAGGTAAAGTAGAGGGTAGTTAAACAGTAAGTAAAGCCAGCCAGTCTTCAATTTATAATCCAGCCCGGTTCCAGATGTTGACCAGTAGTAACAGGTAAAGTAGAGGGTAGTTAAACAGTAAGTAAAGCCAACAAGTGTTCACTTTATAATCCAGCCCGGTTCCAGATGTTGACCAGTATTACAGGTAAAGTAGAGGGTAGTTAAACAGTAAGTAAAGCCAACAAGTGTTCACTTTATAATTCAGCCCGGTTCCAGATGTTGACCAGTAGTAACAGTAAAGTAGAGGGTAGTTAAACAGTAAGTAAAGCCAACAAGTGTTCACTTTATAATCCAGCCCGGTTCCAGATGTTGATCAGTACTTACAGGTAAAGTAGAGGGTAGTTACACAGTAAGTAAAGCCAGCAAGTGTTCACTTTATAATCCAGCCCAGTTCCAGATGTTGACCAGTATTAAAGGTAAAGTAGAGGGTAGTTAAACAGTAAGTAAAGCCAACAAGTGTTCACTTTATAATCCAGCCCGGTTCCAGATGTTGACCAGTATTAAAGGTAAAGTAGAGGGTAGTTAAACAGTAAGTAAAGCCAACAAGTGTTCACTTTATAATCCAGCCCGGTTCCAGATGTTGACCAGTAGTTACAGTAAAGTAGAGGGTAGTTAAACAGTCAGTAAAGCCAACAAGTGTTCACTTTATAATCCAGCCCGGTCCTAGATGTTGATCAGTAGTTACAGGTAAAGTAGAGGGTAGTTAAACAGTAAGTAAAGCCAGCCAGTCTTCAATTTATAATCCAGCCTGGTTCCAGATGTTGACCAGTAGTAACAGGTAAAGTAGAGGGTAGTTAAACAGTCAGTAAAGCCAACAAGTGTTCACTTTATAATCCAGCCCGGTTCCAGATGTTGACGAGTAGTTACAGTAAAGTAGAGGGTAGTTAAACAGTCAGTAAAGCCAACAAGTGTTCACTTTATAATCCAGCCCGGTCCTAGATGTTGATCAGTAGTTACAGGTAAAGTAGAGGGTAGTTAAACAGTCAGTAAAGCCAACAAGTGTTCACTTTATAATCAAGCCCGGTTCCAGATGTTGACCAGTATTACAGGTAAAGTAGAGGGTAGTTAAACAGTCAGTAAAGCCAACAAGTGTTCACTTTATAATCCAGCCCGGTTCCAGATGTTGACGAGTATTAAAGGTAAAGTAGAGGGTAGTTAAACAGTAAGTAAAGCCAACAAGTGTTCACTTTATAATCCAGCCCAGTTCCAGATGTTGACCAGTAGTTACAGGTAAAGTAGAGGGTAGTTAAACAGTAAGTAAAGCCAGCCAGTCTTCAATTTATAATCCAGCCCGGTTCCAGATGTTGACCAGTAGTAACAGGTAAAGTAGAGGGTAGTTAAACAGTAAGTAAAGCCAACAAGTGTTCACTTTATAATCCAGCCCGGTCCCAGATGTTGACCAGTAGTAACAGTAAAGTAGAGGGTAGTTAAACAGTAAGTAAAGCCAACAAGTGTTCACTTTATAATCCAGCCCGGTTCCAGATGTTGACCAGTATTACAGGTAAAGTAGAGGGCAGTGAAACAGTAAGTAAAGCCAACAAGTGTTCACTTTATATTCCAGCCCGGTTCCAGATGTTGACCAGTGTAACAGGTAAAGTAGAGGGTAGTTGAACAGTAAGTAAAGCCAACAAGTGTTCACTTTATAATCCAGCCCGGTTCCAGATGTTGACCAGTATTACAGGTAAAGTAGAGGGCAGTGAAACAGTAAGTAAAGCCAACAAGTGTTCACTTTATAATCCAGCCCGGTTCCAGATGTTGACCAGTATTACAGGTAAAGTAGAGGGCAGTGAAACAGTAAGTAAAGCCAACAAGTGTTCACTTTATATTCCAGCCCGGTTCCAGATGTTGACCAGTGTAACAGGTAAAGTAGAGGGTAGTTGAACAGTAAGTAAAGCCAACAAGTGTTCACTTTATAATCCAGCCCGGTTCCAGATGTTGACCAGTATTACAGGTATAGTAGAGGGTAGTTAAACAGTCAGTAAAGCCATAAAGTGTTCACTTTATAATCCAGCCCGGTCCCAGATGTTGACCAGTATTACAGGTAAAGTAGAGGGTAGTTAAACAGTCAGTAAAGCCAAAAAGTGTTCACTTTATAATCCAGCCCGGTTCCAGATGTTGACCAGTATTACAGTAGAGGGTAGTTAAACAGTGAGTAAAGCCAACAAGTGTTCACTTTATAATCCAGCCCGGTTCCAGATGTTGACCAGTATTACAGGTAAAGTAGAGGGAAGTTAAACAGTAAGTAAAGCCAACAAGTGTTCACTTTATATCCAGCCCGGTTCCAGATGTTGACCAGTATTACAGTGAAGTAGAGGGTAATTAAACAGTAAGTAAAGCCAAAAAGTGTTCACTTTATAATCCAGCCCGGTTCCAGATTTTGACCAGTATTACAGTAGAGGGTAGTTAAACAGTAAGTAAAGCCAACAAGTGTTCACTTTATAATCCAGCCCGGTTCCAGATGTTGACCAGTATTACAGGTAAAGTAGAGGGTAGTTAAACAGTAAGTAAAGCCAACAAGTGTTCACTTTATAATCCAGCCCGGTTCCAGATGTTGACCAGTATTACAGGTAAAGTAGTGGGTAGTTAAACAGTCAGTAAAGCCAACAAGTGTTCACTTTATAATCCAGCCCGGTCCCAGATGTTGACCAGTATTACAGGTAAAGTAGAGGGTAGTTAAACATTAAGTAAAGCCAACAAGTGTTCACTTTATAATCCAGCCCGATTCCAGATGTTTACCAGTAGTAACAGTAAAGTAGAGGGTAGTTAAACAGTAAGTAAAGCCAACAAGTGTTCACTTTATAATCCAGCCCGGTTCCAGATGTTGACCAGTATTACAGGTAAACTAGAGGGTAGTTAAACAGTAAGTAAAGACAACAAGTGTCCACTTTATAATTCAGCCCAGTTCCAGATGTTGACCAGTATTACAGGTAAAGTAGAGGGTAGTTAAACAGTAAGTAAAGCCAACAAGTGTTCACTTTATAATCCAGCCCGGTTCCAGATGTTGACCAGTATTACAGGTAAAGTAGAGGGTAGTTAAACAGTAAGTAAAGCCAACAAGTGTTCACTTTATAATCCAGCCCGGTCCCAGATGTTGACCAGTATTACAGGTAAAGTAGAGGGTAGTTAAACAGTAAGTAAAGCCAACAAGTGTTCACTTTATAATCCAGCCCGGTTCCAGATGTTGACCAGTATTACAGGTAAAGTAGAGGGTAGTTAAACAGTAAGTAAAGCCAACAATTGAGCACTTTATAATCCAGCCCGGTTCCAGATGTTGACCAGTATTACAGGTAAAGTAGAGGGTAGTTAAACAGTCAGTAAAGCCAACAAGTGTTCACTTTATAATCCAGCCCGGTCCCAGATGTTGACCAGTATTACAGGTAAAGTAGAGGGCAGTTAAACAGTCAGTAAAGCCAACAAGTGTTCACTTTATAATCCAGCCCGGTTCCAGATGTTGACCAGTATTACAGGTAAAGTAGAGGGTAGTTAAACAGTAAGTAAAGGGGGTCACGTGATGCACTCAGAGTGAGAGGCTCGCTTTCGCCTACCTCCTGCCTCGGAGGCTGATAATTTCATATTTTTACCGATTAAACCCCAGTTTTTTCTGGTGCCTTCTGTGGGGAGAAATGTCCGAAGCTGAAGGAAACAGTTTCACTCGAGAGTCATCGCGAAGAGCGGGCTACAACTTGAGAAAACAAACCTCCGCTAGCGCCGAAGATGACTTGGAAGATGGCGATATGCTAGGTGACGAAAAGGTGGCTAATGCTATCGAGCAATGTGTCACGGATAAAGTTGGCGCCCTGATGGAGCTCAAATTTGCCGAGCTGAAGTCCTCTCTGGATAAACTAAGTTACCGTATTGAAGACAACACTAAAAGAATTGCGGAGGCAGAAACCCGCATTTCCGACGGTGAAGATCGAGCCACATCCCTGGAAAACAAGCTTTCCCGACTTGAACAGAGTGTCAAAACTTTAACAGACAGAGCGGAGGACAGCGAAAACAGGAGCCGCAGGGACAACATCAGAATCACGGGGATGAAAGAAGGTGCAGAAGGGAGACAGGCTATCAAGTTTTTCGAAAGTTGGCTTCCAGACGTACTGGATTTGGAGACCAAAAGAGGCACGGTAAAGATTGACAGAGCCCACCGAGCCCTGGGCCCGCGGAAGGAAGGCTATAACAGACCTGTTATCATCAAGCTGCACAATTTTAATGACAAACAGAAAATTCTGGCAGCAGCCAGAGCAAAAGGTAAGCTGACCTACCAGGGCTCCAAGATTCATATCCGCCAGGACCTTTCAGCCCAGGTGAGGGAATCCAGACGTCAGTTTAACGAGACATGTAAACTCCTTATCCAGAGAGGGATACGTTTCCAGATGCGCTACCCAGCCAACCTGTGCTTCACGCTAGACGGAAAAGAGTTCACCTTCAGAAGCCCACGGGAGGCCGAGGACTTTCTCCACAAGAACGGCAGCACTGCAGCGGACACTTAAGGGTCCTTGTTTACACACGCAGCGGAGACATAAACTTTAACCTTAATACGAAGACGGAGATGAAACAACGGCAGCACGATCGTCACCAGGAGACAGTAACACTGGACATTTATGTTATATATTTTATGTAGGACTGATGTATCTTAAAGGATTCAGTTTCATTTACGAATACGGACAGAAGCCGCTTTTCTGACTTAAGGAACCACCGAAATGTGAGTGTGTGTTTCTCTTCATTTTTTCTATTTTCTGACTCCTTTTTTTTTTTTTTTTTTTTTTTTTAAGTTTACCGTGTTACTTGTACCTGCGTTAGGAACACATTTGCTGCCTAAATCTTGTCACGCAGGTGTGATGTTTATATTTTACATTTTACACTGCTGCTGCTCGCTCGTGACAGTCTGGGGTTCTGCCATAGTTAAACCTATGTTCTGGTTCAGCCGAGAGGGGGAGGGATGCAGAGAAGGAGGACCGGCGGCAGGTTTAGTGTGTTTTTTAGCTGCTCTGTCATTCTCTCTCAGTGGTGGAGGGTTATCTCTCAGCTTCACTCGTCCCAGGATGTTTATTACCATTATATGGTTGTTTGTGTTTGTTCTTGGGAGGTTCTGTTTTAAAGTGGGGTTTAATATTTTGTTTAGGGGTGGGTTATCACAGACAGTCTCTGCTTTCTTACCGCTTTTTGTTTTCCTGAATGTTTGCTATGCTTCAGCCCCCTGTACGACTCTATACCTGATAATACCTTTAAATGTTATGCAAAGCTCTAGATGAGTGATTTAAAAATTATTTCACTTAATGTGAAGGGTATTAACCATGTCATCAAACGCCAGAAAATCTTGACTTTCCTAAAGAAGGAGAAATGCCAGATAGCTTTTCTTCAAGAAACCCACCTCTCTGATTTGGAGCACATTAAACTAAGGAGAAGCTGGGTGGGACAAGTTTTCTACTCTTCTTATAATTCAAAAAGCAGGGGGGTTGCAATTCTCTTACATCGCTGCCTGCCTTTTACTCTTGCTAAGACAGTAACAGATAAGGATGGACGCTATGTACTAATATCTGGCTATTTATATGGTGAACATGTTGTCTTTGGGTGCTTATATGCTCCTAATGTATACGAAGATTCCTTTATCCCACAACTTTTTTCAGATATGGCAACTTTCTCCTCTCCCTTTATACTTTTAGGCGGAGATTTTAACTCCGTACCCAACCCGAATATTGACATGTCTCCCCCGGGCTCCACCCTCTCTAAAAAAAGTGCCAAGTTTTGTGAATTTATGAATGATCTTGATTTGTTGGATGTTTGGAGAGTTTTACATCCTTTAGATAAAGACTACACCTTTTTTTCAATCCCTCATAAGGTTTTTTCTAGAATAGATTATTTTCTCTCAACGAGTGCTGTTTTAGATAGAATAGTAAACTGCAAGATTGAACCATGTTTTCTCTCTGATCATTCCCCTATAAGTGTCACCATTTGCCCACCCCAGAGGGACCCGTCATGTAGACATTGGCGCCTGGACCCCACCCTATTAAGTAATAATCAGTTTATAGACTATATCACTTTAGAATGGCAGCAGTTTGTTGCTGAAAACAAATCTCCTGATATAAGTCCATCTACATTATGGGAGTCAGCAAAGGCATATATACGTGGAGCCATTATATCTTACACATCAGCACAGAAGAAGGATGCTCTGAAGAGACAACTCGAGCTAGAGAAAAGGATACAGAGTCTAGAGACTCAATTCAAACTTTCCCGAAATAATTCTTTGGTCAAACAATTGGATGCAGCTCGCTCAGCTCTAAATCAGTTATTAAATCAGAAAGCAGAGACACAGATCTTCTTTGCTAAACACAGATTGTTTGAATCGGGTAATAAACCTGGCCGACTTCTGGCACGCCTGGCACGGGGTAAGACTGAAGTTAATGCAATTCCATCTCTGTTTGATAAGAATGGGACCAGGAACTTCAAATCAGTAGATATAAATAATACAATGAGATTGTTTTATAAAGACCTCTACAGTTCAGAATGTACATCCTCCGATGAGGACAGAGAAAAATTTCTTAATAAAATTCACTTACCATCGCTATCTGATGAACAGAAGGCAGAGATATGTAAGCCAGTTAATAAAGAGGAAGTTTTGAAAGCCATATGCTCTCTCAAAGGTGGTAAAGCTCCGGGTCCGGATGGTTTCGGTCCAGAGTTTTACAAGAAATTCAGTAAAATCATAATTGATCCTCTCACAGATATGTATTTGGATTCTTTTAACAGAGGATGTCTCCCCCCAACTTTAAACCTTGCGAATATTTCGGTTATTCTGAAAAAGGACAAGCCCCCTGATATGTGTGGTTCTTACAGACCAATCAGTTTGATTTCTGTTGACAGTAAGATATTATCAAAGCTTCTTGCAGGACGGCTGGAAAAACTTCTCCCAACACTTATAAACCCAGACCAGACAGGCTTTATCCATGGGCGTTATTCTACAAGTAATGTGAGAAGGCTCTTAAATATTGTTCAATTCACCAGTCAGCAGAAACAGAAGGCACTGACTATCTCTTTGGATGCTAACAAGGCCTTTGATAGGGTTGAGCGAAGCTACCTGTTTGATGTACTCCGGAAATTTGGGCTTGGAGAGGACTTCCTTAGGTGGATCCAAACTATATACTGCTTACCAACGGCTATTATTATAACTAATGGTCGTCGCTCCGAACCCTTTCCTGTAGATAGAGGTGTCCGTCAAGGATGCCCGCTCAGTCCACTTCTCTTTTCCTTAGCATTGGAGCCATTAGCTGAAACTATCCGACTGCATGCAGGTGTAAAAGGAATTATGATGGGAAATGTTGAGCATAAAATAGCCCTGTATGCGGATGATGTCCTCTTGTTTTTGTCAACTCCACAACTGTCAATTGAGGCAATTTTTACAATTTTTAATGAGTTCAGTGTAATATCTGGCTACAAGATTAATTTTGATAAATCCGAAGCTATGCCACTTGGTACTTTGAACAAAACAGACGTCCATGAAAATTTTCCCTTTAAATGGTCAGTCGCTGGCTTTACATATTTAGGAATTAAAATACCCCCCAACTTAAAAGATCTATGGAAACTTAATTTTATCCCAATTTGCATTTCTGTTAAAAATGATCTTAAGCGATGGCACAACTTACCACTCTCCCTGTTAGGCCGAATCAGTCTAATTAAGATGAATGTCCTGCCTCGAATTTTATATCCCTTGCAGATGCTCCCTTTATACTTGCCTAGAAAAATAAACCAAGATTTGGAAAAAGCATTTTCTATATTTATTTGGCAAGGTAAAAAACCCAGACTGAGATTAAGGGTTCTACAGCTTCCTACTCATATGGGTGGTCTTTCATTACCTAATTTAATGTATTACAATTGGGCTTGCCATGCACGCCATCTTTGGCAATGGTTACATGTTTATCTTAAAAAAGAGTCCTGCATTGATTCCTGGGCCTCCCCCTCCTACTCATTATGGAGCCTAGTCACCTGTGATTCAAATAAATTAGATTCAGAAATTAAGTATAATCCTGTTATCTACAACAGTGTTAGAGTGTGGCATGACATAACTAAATATCTTGGAATTAAAAATATGAAATCTTCACTTTCACCTATTGTTAAAAACCCTGACTTTCCTGCAGGCATCAGCTCTTCTCTGTTTTCTTCATGGTTTGAAAAAGGAATCCGATTGTTAGGGGATTTATTTAAAGATAATGTTCTGCTGTCCTTTCAGCAGTTACAGGAGATATTTGATATTCCTGGTCAACAATTCTTTGGTTACCTGCAAATTAGACATTTTGTATCTTCCAAGGTTACTTCCTTTTCACTAAACATACCTCGTAATGATATAGAGAGATTTATTTTGGAGCACAAAAATGAGAAACATTTTATTTCATCATTTTACTCCCTGCTTGGTGTCTGTGGTGCATATGAATTGCCAAATATTTCTTTTAAATGGGAAAGAGACCTGGATGCTACATATATTGAAGACGATTGGCAGGCAGCCATCCATTTGATAAAATCATCATTTACATGTAACAGACTGCGAGAGACTCAGTACAAGATTTTGCATAGGTTGCATATTACACCTGTCGTATTGCACAAAATAAATCCCTCTATCTCCCCTCTGTGCATTAAGTGCTGCTCCGAAAGAGGGACCTATTTTCACTGCTTCTGGGAGTGCAAACTAATTTCTAAGTTTTGGACATTTATTTCCAAAGAAATAAGTGGTATATTCAAAATTAATATTAAAAAAGATCCTGGTGTTTTCCTTCTAGGACTTCCCTCTCGAGAACTGCACCTCCCTGTATCATACTATAAACTTCTTGATAAGCTACTTTTGATTGCTCGGAAGTGCATTTTGCACAATTGGATCAAGGATGTCCCACCCAATGTTACGATTTGGTACAGAGAGATTTTTAATAACCTTCCTCATGAGCGACTCCAAGCGGTCTTAAAAGGGAAGGAGGAGTTTTTTGTTAAAATTTGGTCACCTTTTTTTAATTATTTGCCTGCAGAAATAAAAACGCTAATCATAATGGGGAAGCAGTTTAGTGATTGGAAAAAGTCCATAAATAGAAGTTGTAATAGCGAATAAATCATAAAAGAGGAAGAACTATTGATGAATGGTTACCCATAAGGTGGGCTGGAGCTACTTCAGGATTTTGTTAAACGTTTCAAATGATGTACACGATGCCTGTTTTATTTTTGAAATTTTGTTTTATAAGTACCGTATATGCATATATATGTAAGTGTATGTTTGTATATGAGTGCATATGTCTATGTACACATGTAGGTGCTATTATGTGTATGTATATATATGTATGTATGTGTATGTGTATATATGTGTGTGTATGTATGTATATGTATGTGTGTATGTATATGTGTATGTATGTATATATATATATATATTTTTTTTTTTTTAATTTGATTGTATTATTATGTAATTGTTATTGCTATAATTGATATATTCTATTATCCTATTTTACATTTATTTATTGATATTTTTTGTTTTGTTTTGTTTTGTTTCTCCTTTTGCGGATGAGATAAGGTATATGTGGAGTTGTGTACATTTTGTAGATATATATATATTATTCTACAGCACTGTCTGGTCATTGGGAGGGGTATTGTGCGTTGTGTTAAAAGTTAAAAATTTTAATAAAATGTTTATTAAAAAAAAAAACAGTAAGTAAAGCCAACAAGTGTTCACTTTATAATCCAGCCCGGTTCCAGATGTTGACCAGTATTTACAGGTAAAGTAGAGGGTAGTTAAACAGTAAGTAAAGCCAACAAGTGTTCACTTTATAATCCAGCCCGGTTCCAGATGTTGACCAGTATTACAGGTAAAGTAGAGGGTAGTTAAACAGTAAGTAAAGCCAACAAGTGTTCACTTTATAATCCAGCCCGGTTCCAGATTTTGACCAGTATTACAGGTAAAGTAGAGGGTAGTTAAACAGTAAGTAAAGCCAACAAGTGTTCACTTTATAATCCAGCCCGGTTCCAGATTTTGACCAGTATTACAGGTAAAGTAGAGGGTAGTTAAACAGTAAGTAAAGCCAACAAGTGTTCAATTTATAATCCAGCCCGGTCCCAGATGTTGATCAGTAGTTACAGGTAGAGTAGAGGGTAGTTAAACAGTAAGTAAAGCCAACAAGTGTTCACTTTATAATCCAGCCCGGTTCCAGATGTTGATCAGTAGTTACAGGTAAAGTAGAGGGTAGTTAAACAGTAATTAATTCAACAAGTGTTCACTTTATAATCCAGCCCAGTTCCAGATGTTGGCCAGTATTACAGGTAAAGTAGAGGGTAGTTAAACAGTAAGTAAAGCCAACAAGTGTTCACTTTATAATCCAGCCCGGTTCCAGATGTTGACCAGTATTACAGGTAAAGTAGAGGGTAGTTAAACAGTCAGTAAAGCCAACAAGTGTTCACTTTATAATCCAGCCCGGTCCCAGATGTTGACCAGTAGTTACAGGTAAAGTAGAGGGTAGTTAAACAGTAAGTAAAGCCAACAAGTGTTCACTTTATAATCCAGCCCGGTTCCAGATTTTGACCAGTATTACAGGTAAAGTAGAGGGTAGTTAAACAGTAAGTAAAGCCAACAAGTGTTCACTTTATAATCCAGCCCGGTTCCAGATTTTGACCAGTATTACAGGTAAAGTAGAGGGTAGTTAAACAGTAAGTAAAGCCAACAAGTGTTCACTTTATAATTCAGCCCGGTTCCAGATGTTGACCAGTATTACAGGTAAAGTAGAGGGTAGTTAAACAGTCAGTAAAGCCAACATGTGTTCACTTAATAATCCAGTCCGGTTCCAGATGTTGACCAGTACTTACAGGTAAAGTAGAGGGTAGTTAAACAGTCAGTAAAGCCAACAAGTGTTCACTTTATAATCCAGCCCGGTTCCAGATGTTAACCAGTATTACAGGTAAAGTAGAGGGTAGTTAAACAGTAAGTAAAGCCAACAAGTGTTCACTTTATAATCCAGCCCGGTTCCAGATGTTGACCAGTATTACAGGTAAAGTAGAGGGTAGTTAAACAGTAAGTAAAGCCAACAAGTGTTCACTTTATAATCCAGCCCGGTTCCAGATGTTGACCAGTAGTTACAGGTAAAGTAGAGGGTAGTTAAACAGTAAGTAAAGCCAACAAGTGTTCACTTTATAATCCAGCCCGGTTCCAGATTTTGACCAGTATTACAGGTAAAGTAGAGGGTAGTTAAACAGTAAGTAAAGCCAACAAGTGTTCACTTTATAATCCAGCCCGGTTCCAGATTTTGACCAGTATTACAGGTAAAGTAGAGGGTAGTTAAACAGTAAGTAAAGCCAACAAGTGTTCACTTTATAATTCAGCCCGGTTCCAGATGTTGACCAGTATTACAGGTAAAGTAGAGGGTAGTTAAACAGTCAGTAAAGCCAACATGTGTTCACTTAATAATCCAGTCCGGTTCCAGATGTTGACCAGTACTTACAGGTAAAGTAGAGGGTAGTTAAACAGTCAGTAAAGCCAACAAGTGTTCACTTTATAATCCAGCCCGGTTCCAGATGTTAACCAGTATTACAGGTAAAGTAGAGGGTAGTTAAACAGTAAGTAAAGCCAACAAGTGTTCAATTTATAATCCAGCCCGGTCCCAGATGTTGATCAGTAGTTACAGGTAGAGTAGAGGGTAGTTAAACAGTAAGTAAAGCCAACAAGTGTTCACTTTATAATCCAGCCCGGTTCCAGATGTTGATCAGTAGTTACAGGTAAAGTAGAGGGTAGTTAAACAGTAATTAATTCAACAAGTGTTCACTTTATAATCCAGCCCGGTTCCAGATGTTGACCAGTATTACAGGTAAAGTAGAGGGTAGTTAAACAGTAAGTAAAGCCAACAAGTGTTCACTTTATAATCCAGCCCGGTTCCAGATGTTGACCAGTATTACAGGTAAAGTAGAGGGTAGTTAAACAGTAAGTAGAGCCAACAAGTGTTCACTTTATAATCCAGCCCGGTTCCAGATGTTGATCAGTAGTTACAGGTAAAGTAGAGGGTAGTTAAACAGTAAGTAAAGCCAACAAGTGTTCACTTTATAATCCAGCCCGGTTCCAGATGTTAACCAGTATTACAGGTAAAGTAGAGGGTAGTTAAACAGTAAGTAAAGCCAACAAGTGTTCAATTTATAATCCAGCCCGGTCCCAGATGTTGATCAGTAGTTACAGGTAGAGTAGAGGGTAGTTAAACAGTAAGTAAAGCCAACAAGTGCTCACTTTATAATCCAGCCCGGTTCCAGATGTTGATCAGTAGTTACAGGTAAAGTAGAGGGTAGTTAAACAGTAATTAATTCAACAAGTGTTCACTTTATAATCCAGCCCAGTTCCAGATGTTGACCAGTATTACAGGTAAAGTAGAGGGTAGTTAAACAGTAAGTAAAGCCAACAAGTGTTCACTTTATAATCCAGCCCGGTTCCAGATGTTGACCAGTATTACAAGTAAAGTAGAGGGTAGTTAAACAGTAAGTAAAGCCAACAAGTGTTCAATTTATAATCCAGCCCGGTCCCAGATGTTGATCAGTAGTTACAGGTAAAGTAGAGGGTAGTTAAACAGTAAGTAAAGCCAACAAGTGTTCACTTTATAATCCAGCCCGGTTCCAGATTTTGACCAGTATTACAGGTAAAGTAGAGGGTAGTTAAACAGTAAGTAAAGCCAACAAGTGTTCACTTTATAATCCAGCCCGGTTCCAGATGTTGACCAGTAGTAACAGTAAAGTAGAGGGTAGTTAAACAGTAAGTAAAGCCAACAAGTGTTCACTTTATAATCCAGCCCGGTTCCAGATGTTGACCAGTATTACAGGTAAAGTAGAGGGTAGTTAAACAGTAAGTAAAGCCAACAAGTGTTCACTTTATAATCCAGCCCGGTTCCAGATGTTGACCAGTATTACAGGTAAAGTAGAGGGTAGTTAAACAGTAAGTAAAGCCAACAAGTGTTCACTTTATAATCCAGCCCGGTTCCAGATGTTGACCAGTATTACAGGTAAAGTAGAGAGTAGTTAAACAGTAAGTAAAGCCAACAAGTGTTCACTTTATAATCCAGCCCGGTTCCAGATGTTGACCAGTATTACAGGTAAAGTAGAGGGTAGTTAAACAGTAAGTAAAGCCAACAAGTGTTCACTTTATAATCCAGCCCGGTTCCAGATGTTGACCAGTATTACAGGTAAAGTAGAGGGTAGTTAAACAGTAAGTAAAGCCAACAAGTGTTCACTTTATAATCCAGCCCGGTTCCAGATGTTGACCAGTATTACAGGTAAAGTAGAGGGTAGTTAAACAGTAAGTAAAGCCAACAAGTGTTCACTTTATAATCCAGCCCGGTCCCAGATGTTGACCAGTATTACAGTAAAGTAGAGGGTAGTTAAACAGTCAGTAAAGCCAAAAAGTGTTCACTTTATAATCCAGCCCGGTTCCAGATGTTGACCAGTATTACAGGTAAAGTAGAGGGTAGTTAAACAGTAAGTAAAGCCAACAAGTGTTCACTTTATAATCCAGCCCGGTTCCAGATGTTGACCAGTATTACAGGTAAAGTAGACGGTAGTTAAACAGTAAGTAAAGCCAACAAGTGTTCACTTTATAATCCAGCCCGGTTCCAGATGTTGATCAGTAGTTACAGGTAAAGTAGAGGGTAGTTAAACAGTAATTAATTCAACAAGTGTTCACTTTATAATCCAGCCCGGTTCCAGATGTTGACCAGTATTACAGGTAAAGTAGAGGGTAGTTAAACAGTAAGTAAAGCCAACAAGTGTTCACTTTATAATCCAGCCCGGTTCCAGATGTTGACCAGTATTACAGGTAAAGTAGAGGGTAGTTAAACAGTAAGTAAAGCCAACAAGTGTTCACTTTATAATCCAGCCCGGTTCCAGATGTTGATCAGTAGTTACAGGTAAAGTAGAGGGTAGTTAAACAGTAAGTAAAGCCAACAAGTGTTCACTTTATAATCCAGCCCGGTTTCAGATGTTAACCAGTATTACAGGTAAAGTAGAGGGTAGTTAAACAGTAAGTAAAGCCAACAAGTGTTCAATTTATAATCCAGCCCGGTCCCAGATGTTGATCAGTAGTTACAGGTAGAGTAGAGGGTAGTTAAACAGTAAGTAAAGCCAACAAGTGCTCACTTTATAATCCAGCCCGGTTCCAGATGTTGATCAGTAGTTACAGGTAAAGTAGAGGGTAGTTAAACAGTAATTAATTCAACAAGTGTTCACTTTATAATCCAGCCCAGTTCCAGATGTTGACCAGTATTACAGGTAAAGTAGAGGGTAGTTAAACAGTAAGTAAAGCCAACAAGTGTTCACTTTATAATCCAGCCCGGTTCCAGATGTTGACCAGTATTACAAGTAAAGTAGAGGGTAGTTAAACAGTAAGTAAAGCCAACAAGTGTTCAATTTATAATCCAGCCCGGTCCCAGATGTTGATCAGTAGTTACAGGTAAAGTAGAGGGTAGTTAAACAGTAAGTAAAGCCAACAAGTGTTCACTTTATAATCCAGCCCGGTTCCAGATGTTGACCAGTAGTAACAGTAAAGTAGAGGGTAGTTAAACAGTAAGTAAAGCCAACAAGTGTTCACTTTATAATCCAGCCCGGTTCCAGATGTTGACCAGTATTACAGGTAAAGTAGAGAGTAGTTAAACAGTAAGTAAAGCCAACAAGTGTTCACTTTATAATCCAGCCCGGTTCCAGATGTTGACCAGTATTACAGGTAAAGTAGAGGGTAGTTAAACAGTAAGTAAAGCCAACAAGTGTTCACTTTATAATCCAGCCCGGTTCCAGATGTTGACCAGTATTACAGGTAAAGTAGACGGTAGTTAAACAGTAAGTAAAGCCAACAAGTGTTCACTTTATAATCCAGCCCGGTCCCAGATGTTGACCAGTATTACAGTAAAGTAGAGGGTAGTTAAACAGTAAGTAAAGCCAACAAGTGTTCACTTTATAATCCAGCCCGGTTCCAGATGTTGACCAGTATTACAGGTAAAGTAGAGGGTAGTTAAACAGTAAGTAAAGCCAACAAGTGTTCACTTTATAATCCAGCCCGGTTCCAGATGTTGACCAGTATTACAGGTAAAGTAGAGGGTAGTTAAACAGTAAGTAAAGCCAACAAGTGTTCACTTTATAATCCAGCCCGGTTCCAGATGTTGACCAGTATTACAGGTAAAGTAGAGGGTAGTTAAACAGTAAGTAAAGCCAACAAGTGTTCACTTTATAATCCAGCCCGGTTCCAGATGTTGACCAGTATAACAGTAGAGGGTAGTTAAACAGTGAGTAAAGCCAACAAGTGTTCACTTTATAATCCAGCCCGGTTCCAGATGTTGACCAGTATTACAGGTAAAGTAGAGGGTAGTTAAACAGTAAGTAAAGCCAACAAGTGTTCACTTTATAATCCAGCCCGGTTCCAGATGTTGACCAGTATTACAGGTAAAGTAGAGGGTAGTTAAACAGTAAGTAACGCCAACAAGTGTTCACCTTATAATCCAGCCCGGTTCCAGATGTTGACCAGTATTACAGGTAAAGTAGAGGGTAGTTAAACAGTAAGTAAAGCCAACAAGTGTTCACTTTATAATCCAGCCCGGTTCCAGATGTTGACCAGTATTACAGGTAAAGTAGAGGGTAGTTAAACAGTAAGTAAAGCCAACAAGTGTTCACTTTATAATCCAGCCCGGTTCCAGATGTTGACCAGTAATAACAGTAAAGTAGAGGGTAGTTAAACAGTAAGTAAAGCCAACACTTGTTCACTTTATAATCCAGCCCGGTTCCAGATGTTGACCGGTATTTACAGGTAAAGTAGAGGGTAGTTAAACAGTAAGTAAAGCCAACAAGTGTTCACTTTATAATCCAGCCCGGTTCCAGATGTTGATCAGTAGTTACAGGTAAAGTAGAGGGTAGTTAAACAGTAAGTAAAGCCAACAAGTGTTCACTTTATAATTCAGCCTGGTTCCAGATGTTGACCGGTATTACAGGTAAAGTAGAGGGTAGTTAAACAGTCAGTAAAGACAACAAGTGTTCACTTAATAATCCTGCCCGGTCCCAGATGTTTTCCGGTACTTACAGGTAAAGTAGAGGGTAGTTAAACAGTAAGTAAAGCCAACAAGTGAGCACTTAATAACCCAGCCCGGTTCCAGATGTTGACCAGTATTACAGGTAAAGTAGAGGGTAGTTAAACAGTAAGTAAAACCAACAAGTGTTCACTTTATAATCCAGCCCGGTTCCAGATGTTTACCGGTACTTACAGGTAAAGTAGAGGGTAGTTAAACAGTAAGTAAAGCCAAAAAGTGTTCACTTTATAATCCAGCCCGGTTCCAGATGTTGACCAGTATTACAGTAGAGGGTAGTTAAACAGTAAGTAAAGCCAACAAGTGTTCACTTTATAATCCAGCCCGGTTCCAGATGTTGACCAGTGTAACAGGTAAAGTAGAAGGTAGTTAAACAGTAAGTAAAGCCAACAAGTGTTCACTTTATAATCCAGCCCGGTTCCAGATGTTGATCAGTATTACAGGTAAAGTAGAGGGTAGTTAAACAGTAAGTAAAGCCAACAAGTGTTCACTTTATAATCCAGCCCGGTTCCAGATGTTGACCAGTATTACAGGTAAAGTAGAGGGTAGTTAAACAGTCAGTAAAGCCAACAAGTGTTCACTTTATAATCCAGCCCGGTTCCAGATGTTGACCAGTATTACAGTAGAGGGTAGTTAAACAGTAAGTAAAGCCAACAAGTGTTCACTTTATAATCCAGCCCGGTTCCAGATGTTGACCAGTATTACAGTAGAGGGTAGTTAAACAGTAAGTAAAGCCAACAAGTGTTCACTTTATAATCCAGCCCGGTTCCAGATGTTGACCAGTGTAACAGGTAAAGTAGAGGGTAGTTAAACAGTAAGTAAAGCCAACAAGTGTTCACTTTATAATCCAGCCCGGTTCCAGATGTTGACCAGTATTACAGTAGAGGGTAGTTAAACAGTAAGTAAAGCCAACAAGTGTTCACTTTATAATCCAGCCCGGTTCCAGATGTTGACCAGTATTACAGGTAAAGTAGAGGGTAGTTAAACAGTAAGTAAAGCCAACAAGTGTTCACTTTATAATCCAGCCCGGTTCCAGATGTTGACCAGTATTACAGGTAAAGTAGAGGGTAGTTAAACAATAAGTAAAGCCAACAAGTGTTCACTTCATAATCCAGACCGGTTCCAGATGTTGACCAGTAGTAACATTAAAGTAGAGGGTAGTTAAACAGTAAGTAAAGCCAACAAGTGTTCACTTTATAAACCAGCCCAGTTCCAGATGTTGACCAGTATTACAGGTAATGTAGAGGGTAGTTTAACAGTAATTAAAGCCAACAAGTGTTCACTTTATAATCCAGCCCGGTTCCAGATGTTGACCAGTATTACAGGTAAAGTAGAGGGTAGTTAAACATTAAGTAAAGCCAACAAGTGTTCACTTTATAATCCAGCCCGGTTCCAGATGTTGACCAGTATTACAGGTAAAGTAGAGGGTAGTTAAACAGTAAGTAAAGCCAACAAGTGTTCACTTTATAATCCAGCCCGGTTCCAGATGTTGATCAGTATTACAGGTAAAGTAGAGGGTAGTTAAACAGTAAGTAAAGCCAACAAGTGTTCACTTTATAATCCAGCCCGGTTCCAGATGTTGACCAGTATTACAGGTAAAGTAGAGGGTAGTTAAACAGTAAGTAAAGCCAACAAGTGTTCACTTTATAATCCAGCCCGGTTCCAGATGTTGACCAGTACTTACAGGTAAAGTAGAGGGTAGTTAAACAGTAAGTAAAGCCAACAAGTGTTCACTTTATAATCCAGCCCGGTTCCAGATGTTGACCAGTATTACAGTAGAGGGTAGTTAAACAGTAAGTAAAGCCAACAAGTGTTCACTTTATAATCCAGCCCGGTTCCAGATGTTGACCAGTATTACAGGTAAAGTAGAGGGTAGTTAAACAGTAAGTAAAGCCAACAAGTGTTCACTTTATAATCCAGCCCGGTTCCAGATGTTGACCAGTATTACAGGTAAAGTAGAGGGTAGTTAAACAGTAAGTAAAGCCAACAAGTGTTCACTTTATAATCCAGCCCGGTTCCAGATGTTGACCAGTATTACAGGTAAAGTAGAGGGTAGTTAAACAGTAAGTAAAGCCAACAAGTGTTCACTTTATAATCCAGCCCGGTTCCAGATGTTGACCAGTACTTACAGGTAAAGTAGAGGGTAGTTAAACAGTAAGTAAAGCCAACAAGTGTTCACTTTATAATCCAGCCCGGTTCCAGATGTTGACCAGTATTACAGGTAAAGTAGAGGGTAGTTAAACAGTGAGTAAAGCCAACAAGTGTTCACTTTATAATCCAGCCCGGTTCCAGATGTTGACCAGTACTTACAGGTAAAGTAGAGGGTAGTTAAACAGTCAGTAAAGCCAACGAGTGTTCACTTTATAATCCAGCCCAGTTCCAGATGTTGACCAGTATTACAGGTAAAGTAGAGGGTAGTTAAACAGTAAGTAAAACCAACAAGTGTTCACTTTATAATCCAGCCCGGTTCCAGATGTTGACCAGTATTACAGGTAAAGTAGAGGGTAGTTAAACAGTAAGTAAAACCAACAAGTGTTCACTTTATAATCCAGCCCGGTTCCAGATGTTGACCAGTACTTACAGGTAAAGTAGAGGGTAGTTAAACAGTAAGTAAAGCCAACAAGTGTTCACTTTGTAATCCAGCCAGGTTCCAGATGTTGACCAGTACTTACAGGTAAAGTAGAGGGTAGTTAAACAGTAAGTAAAACCAACAAGTGTTCACTTTATAATCCAGCCCGGTTCAGATGTTGACCAGTAGTTACAGGTAAAGTGAGGGTAGTTAAACAGTAAGTAAAGCCAACAAGTGTTCACTTTATAATCAGCCGGTTCCAGATGTTGACCAGTATTACAAAAGTGAATTACAGTAAGTAAAGCCAACATATTGTCATTATTTTGTGAAACACATACTCATCAATACATTACAGTGTTTAAGTTCATCACTGGTCTACATTATCTGTATCCATGCTGATTCTTAAGAGGAAGTGGCACATCAAGGTATGCACAGCAAAAGCGTATGTCAGGAAAATTACACAGTCCTGATAAGTTCATGGTAGAAACTACACTGTAAGACTCCAGGACTTACACTTTAAGATCTGAGGGTAACTACCCCATAGATACTGCAAAATGTCATAGTACATGTGTGAGAGTTACTCAACAGTTGAGGAAACTACACTGTAAGTGCTACCCCATTTATTATATAACATGTCTGATAAATGGGCCTTGTAAAAATGCTTCAGGGAGAATGTAAAAAAGACCCATAAAATTGTCAAGTGTACTTGTTAATACAAACAGCATTTAGAAACAGAAAACATTAAGAAAGGCATCTCTTATAATAAAAGACTTCTATGTCTAAAAGAACTGGTCAAAAAAATCAGATTTTGATTTTCAAACCATGACAGCAGATGTTTACATTTACCCTTTTACACAATAACAGAAGGGAAGGCTTTGCACACTGACAGGATTTTACGTGATTTAATGTTTATTTCTTTATTTTTGATCAAATGTATTCCAAATATCTCTGAATCAACACATCTACAACTGTGTCTTCAGGGGGTTTGTTGGTGGGGGTCACAGGAGTCTTCGTCTCTTTACCCCTCCGTCTTCTCAAAATTTGAGTCTTGAGTTTTTAGAGTTCCCCAGGTCCATAGAAGGACCTGAAATCAATGAGAATTTCAGCACTCTCATCATCCCTGGGACGGGGATACTGCCTGAAGAAAAACAAAACATAAATCACACGGTCAGAAAAAAAATCAGATATTTACTGTGTACCTCTCAGAATTTTACACTACAGTGAGCTCTGAATTCATTTTTTTCATATTTGATTTAAAAATAAATCAAAAACATAACTATGGGTAAGGCTGTTATTAAATATATGTGTATAGCCACCAACAGAACTTTAATGATTATTAACAACCCTGCAGCATAGAGTGTCTGGGTTACAAAAACAAGGGTGGCAGAGAGTGCACATGCCTCACAGCAAGAAGGCCCTGTGATTGGCTGGTGGTGGGTTTAGGGGGACCCTGCCTCTAACCTGAAGTCCATCTCATCTGAAACAGTTCTTAACGAGGACTCACTTTTGTTGTCAATAATGATCAAGTGCTTCCAGTTGTACTTTAAAAAAACAAAACTTGGATGTATTTTGCACTGTTCTGTCTTTAATTGTTGAAAATGGAAGTTATTTTTTTATTTATAAAGTTTTTGATTTTGTGTTTTAAGAATTTAAAAGCCCCTAGGGATAGGCATTGCAAAATTATCTAAGGCTATGAATGCTGCCATGTTTTGTATTTTTTTATTCAAGCTGTCCCTATAAGAATAAATGTTGAAAAAATAATTAAACAGATGAATAAACTCATCAAAAACAGTCAGTGTTGAAAAATTGCCCATATCATTCTGTTGCAAAATTGTTAAAGGGATTAAAAAAGATCAAATAGGAGATCTAACTATAATCAATCACACTCCCATGACAAAGAAACAAACAATTAATTAGAGAGGTAGACACTGAATAACAGCCAAGTTCTGCCTTTTACACAATAACATTAACATATCTGACATTAAGCATGTTAATGATGTTTTTACTAATATTAGGTGTTTTTCTGAAATAATTACACCAAGTTCTCCTCTAATGCAAAGAACAAAACATGAACAACAGGAAAAGATTTTAGAGGAATGTGACTAATTTGCATTTTGTTTTTTCCACTCAGTGTCTGGAGTTCTTGGCTGTGAAGTCTTGTGCAAACCCTACATGCAGAAAAGTAGGACATTTGTGGACTGAAACAATAATAAAAAAGAAACTTTGTATCATACCTGTAATCCACTGTTGCTTTTTCAAGCATCTCTCTACAGGCAACCATCTCGTCTTCAGAGTAGTACTTGCCAGAGAGAGATGACAAGGTCATCAGAGTTGGGGGGGGGGGAGAAAATGATGGTTTATGAGGTGTGCTTCTGTCTGAATTTAGAAAATATAAAGCACGAGCACAGAGATGAACAACATCAAACATCAGGTAGCTGAAAGTGTGGATGGCTGCAGACAGCGTGGCACAGTTATGTGAAGGCACATCAGTGTCTGTTTGTCTCAGTTTGATGTTGGTAGAGCCCTGATGATTGTATTCAATTATACTTTATCAGTCTTTTTGTTATTTTTTTCCATAGCTCAGTTACCTGTAGCCAGGCAATCACAGGCCTGCATGGAGAGATGCCCAACGAGTCTCTGATTTAGAGTTTGAGTCAAGTCACAAGTCTTTGATCTAGAGTCCGAGTCGAGTCACAAGTCTTAACACATACACACACACAGATATATATATATATATATATTTATATATATATATATATATATATATATATATATATATATATATATATATATATATATATATATATATATATATATATATATATATATATATATATATATAAATATGATGTAGCCTCCAGCAAAAATACAGAATATCCACATTTTTATTCAGACTTTTTTTTCTTTCTGAAAAAGTTTCTGCAGTGCACAACAAAAGTTTCTGCAGGTGCAAAACAAACATGCCATGAGCAGCCAAAAAGAAACTATATGGCATTTAACAATACAATAAAATAAATAAAGTAGTAAGTAATGGTAGCCATGCTGTTGGAAGTTTCTGTAACAGTAGGTCAGAATAAAGGGTAGCGAAGCTGGTGGTGGAGTTTTTCACTGAAAGTGGGGCACCGAGCAGCACCGTGGCGTGCAGTCATGTAGGAGGGAGGGCTGATCCCTCCTACATGAGGGCTGATCCCCGGAGAGCCACAGGGTCTCATGAGAATAGCGATGTCACACGCTCATAAAACATGTTATAGACTGAGAAAAGAAATAAACAACACCTCACTTTGCTTCTCTAAAGTCATTTTGCTGGTCCCAACCACACAGCCTTGTGATTTAATTAACTTCTAACCATCTACATCCTAGTAGAAATGATCTATGGTGTCATGTATACAATGTTTTATATTTCTGTTTCTCTATGATTCACCTTTTCTCGTCCATGTTGTGTTGTCTCTGAGACCCTCTGACCGACTGCTGACCTGATGCTCGTGCCTATGATTTTGATGTAATGACAAACAATTGATGAAATTTACATGCATTGTGTTTTATTTGGAAACTTCTGGATACTCCACATGGTGACTTCCTGTCTGGTGCTTTCTTACCAACAGTGAATTTACGAGGTTTGGAAGCAGCAGTGAAGAGGGAGGGACGCGAGGCGAGGCAAGGGAGGGGAGTGGAACAAACATTCCCGGCACACTCTAAAAAAACACCATTAAAAAAGATTGCCAACGAGTCTTTTATCTCAAGTCGAGTCAATTCTCAAGTCTTTCAGGGTCGAGTCAGGGTCAAGTCTGGAGTCTCGAGTGCAACTCAAGTACGAGTCTTTAACTTGAGTCTCCATCTCTGCTGCACGGAGAGACAGAACACCAGTAGTTATAGCTGTTGTTGCTTTCAAAAAAGAAGATGTCAAAAACAGTCCGATTCATCTTTTGAGGAGGAGGTTTACGACTCACGAAATCATAAGCACACACAGAGATCTATTACAATTCAAAAAAAGTTTGAGATTATTAAAGTTTTCTCCGAGGCTGACTTTCTGGGTAAAAATATACTTATTTAGCGGTTGATAAAACTTTCTCTCTCCTCACTCCTTCAACACAAAAAGCAGAGTCCCCCGAACAGCTTATTGCTCTCCCTTAAGCATGGGAGTGGGACGGCTCAACAAGGAGGAGGCAGGTGAGCAGTTAATAATAATCAAAATAAGCAATATGTTTTAAAATGATTTAAATCATCATCTAAATAATAATTTGATATCAATTAATAGAAACAGTCTCCAACACCAGTCATGCTCCTACTGAGGGCAATTTGGAGTCACCAATGAAACCTCATGAAGATGTGCCTGGAGAGAACTATCACCAGATGAAAAATTGTAACTTATCAGGCGTCCAAACTTGCCATCAAAAAATAGTTCAAACACTCTTATGTGTCGTTGGACCCCCTTTAGCTCTGACTTCAGCATGTATTCGACGTGGCATTGTTTGGAAAAGC
This sequence comes from Scarus forsteni, assembly GCA_036419115.1. Taxonomy (NCBI): domain Eukaryota; kingdom Metazoa; phylum Chordata; class Actinopteri; order Labriformes; family Labridae; genus Scarus; species Scarus forsteni. The sequence goes on along the minus strand of JAZDUH010000308.1, from coordinate 221,051 downwards.
TTCTGCAATATCACAAGATTATTTCCATCCAGTGTTGCATTAATTGACCAAGGTCTTGTTTTAATGATGGAGAGTCAGACCACTAGACAAAGCTTTACTCCAGCACATCCCAAAGATTCTCAATGGGGTTCAGGTCTGGACTCTGTGGAGGCCAATCAATGTGTGAAAATGATGTCTCATGCTCCCTGAACCAGTCCTGTGTGTTGTGTGCACACCCACCTGCCTGGATGATCATCTTGGTACTTTCACCGCCGGGGAACAGAGTGGTGTAAACGGTGCAGCCACTGAGATCAGTCCTGTACGCGTTCACAATGGCATTCGGCACTGCGTGGCACACTGTGGGACAGAGTCAGCATTTAGTTTTCATGTTGGCTCTTCTGATTTGTTAATATCTGCTGGAGGTCAACAAAGATGATATATCATTCTGGCTCTTTACAACCTTCAGAAAGATTTCAATCCACTTTGACTTTGTCCATTGAGCTGGATGGTTTACCTGCTGAACTGGCAGGGAGTAATGCCAAAAAAGTCTCACATAATACTACTTAGGGTATGTCCACAGGCAAGCAAGTAATTTTAAAAGTTAGTTTTCTCCCATTTGTACCCTGTACACACTGATGTACCTTAAAAAGAAATCTTTGTCCGCATAAAAACCCATGAATACAGTGTTAAACACTGCTGATTACCTTGTAGCTATGTGTATAAAATGCCACATTTTTCTCATTTTCTCTTCAGAAGCTGTTTTACTTTATATCTGTTCCTACCACCACAACTGACTGGTGTTACAGTCTAACCTGTGGCTGTGTTCACTTTGGATGTCAGGCGAGTGGGTTAATATTTCCTTTTTCATTTTGAGACATATCTGATAATCTTAATTTTTTTTCTTTTTATTTAACAGTTTCGCTTGTGCTCTTGTTGGTTTTACCAACAGCTATAACCATGGCAAATACAGTCCACACGGTCATGAATCAAAACACCGGTGATGTCTGTGTTTAATCAGTCATTATAGTAACGGGGTGACAGAGAGTCTGTGTTGGCATTGTTGCATCACAAAGTGAACAGGTAGTCAAGGGACGGTACATCCCAACTGCATCTCCCAGCATGCAGCTGTCAAACCCCAAAATGGCAGCCACCAAACAACCTTGAGGGTTGAGAGGAGGAAGGCGGAAGCTGCAGAGTGGCGAGAGAATTGCTTGAAGGACTGTTGACAAAAAAAATTAAATCTTTGATCAGTGACCTTATATCATTTCACTGTAAGGATAGCGTAGGAGAAGGGAAGGAGAAGGGGAAGGGAGGTGGAAACGTTTAGCAACAACGGAGCTCGCTCCGTTGTGGATCAGACAGATGGATCCGGAGGAGAGTGGAGAGACTGAGGGAGGGGGTTGGCGGCAACAGGGCAGAGTGAAGAGTAAGAGATCGGCTCAAAGAGAATGGGATGAGGTACCTGAAAAGCAGAGGACAAGAAGCCCTGAGGAACTTGTGGTGCTGCTCAGAGTCAAGGGAGCTAAACCAGGGGATGCAGGATTTAAAGCAATCAATCCTTTACATATTGATATATCTTTGCAGACTCAGATTGGCAAGGGGTATGTGGCCAAGATACTGTTCAATGGGATTTTGAAAGTGAGCTGTTTTAATAGGAAGCAGTATGAAGATGCTAAGAGTTTGGGGAAAGTTGTGGCTAAAGTGGAGAGAGTAGAGACAACTCCTATGGGGACTCAGGGGAGTAAGGGGGTGATTTATGGAATGTTTGCTGGCCTGTCAGAACAGGACATTCTGGAAAATCTAAGAGGTGGGGAGGTAGTGGTTGTGAGGAGATTTAAGAACAGGGAGGAAGCCCGGGGGGACCCACCAGTCCTACTGACATTTAAAGATACACAGCTACCAGGGAGAGTGTATCTTGGGGCTATGGCATATCAGGTGAGGGAGTATGTAAGACCTCCACCTCGATGCTAAAACTGTCAAAGGTATGGGCACATTGCGGACTCCTGTCGAGGTAAGAAAAGGTGTGCGAAGTGGGGGGGCATGGAATAAGGGAGTGTGAAGCAGACAGGCCTAAGTGCCCTAACTGTGGGGGGGACCATGGAGCAGCTTAGGGGGGGATGTGAGCACACCATCAAGGCCAGGCAGGTGCAGGCAGTAAAGGAGAGGGACAAAGTGTCTTATGCTGAAGCAGTCTAGACTGTTGCAAGGGATTGAGAGAAGAGAGGAGGGGGACAGCAATGCAAGAAAGTTCAAGAGCAGAGCCAATCAGCCTTCCAGCAGACATGTTGATAATGAGTAAGGAGTCTGTCATTTGTGGTTGAGGTATTAGCAGCAGCAAGACGAATTTTTGCTTCCAAAACGGCTAATAGCTCAGATGTCATCGTGGTGGGGTAGTAGTGGGAAGTAGTGGGGGCGGCTGAGAAATTCCTCGGGAAAACAGGGACCAGAAAAGTTATTCCAACACGTCAGAGGTGCGAAAAAAAATACAGAAGCAGAGAGAGGAAAGAGAGGGGGAAGAAGACAAAGCTGATTATGGAGAAGGGTAATTTATTGAAATGTTTTGTGTTCTTCAATGGAATGCCAGGAGTTTAGTGCGAAATGAACAGGAATTAAAGAAGTTTGTTAATAGTTTTGAGGATAAACCAGATGTGATTTGTATGGTTGGTACATGCTTGTGACCCTGTTTAAATTATGTAATTTCAGGATTGGAGAGCTTGAGACAGGATAGGGCAGAAACAGTAGGGAGGGAAGCAGTGGGTGTTGACAGAACTCATGGAGGTTGTGCAACTTATATTAAGAACGGGTTGCAGTACAGGAGAGTGGGAGTGATGGAAAATCTTGAATGTGTTGCTGTGGAGGTGTGGGATAGTCAAAGTTTAAGGGGTAAAGCCAGTTGTAGGGAATATGAGAATGAGGTAGGAAATCATATTGAGGGTGAGAATAGAAGGGTGGATAGTAACAACAGAAAGAGTATCACTGATACATTTTTATAATCCTTGGAATCGTTTGGCAATGTCAGACTTTGATGAAGTAATGGTAAAGGTAAGGCAACCAATTATATGGGCTGGAGATTTTAATGCACATAATCCCTTATGGGGCAGTGTGCAAAGGGATAGCAATTGGACTGTTGTAGACGATTTTCTAGATAAGTATGGGATGGTAGTGTTGAATGATGAGAGAACAACCAGATATGATAGAGCTAGAAAATCTTCTGGTCATTTAGACCTTACTATAGCTTCCCCCAGTCTGGCTAGAGTTGGGCGGTGGGATGTAATGGAAACTAATGACATGGGTAGTGATCATTGTCCAATTCTAAGTAGATTTAGGGGAGATTTAAGAAAGGAAGAGGTAGAGAGGCTTTCTAGATACAAGTTTTCTCGGGCAGACTGGGGTAAATTTCAGGAAAAGATAAAGTGTTTAGTTGGAGAAATTGATAGTGGGGGTTCAGTGGATAGGTGGAATCATAGCATTAGCTCCATGATTACCTCCACAAGGAGGTTATGTTTCGGGAGAGTTTGTCTGTCCGTCTGTCTGTCTGTCCGTCCGTGAACAAAATAACTCAAAAAGTAATGGATGGATTTGGATGAAATTTTCAGGAAATGTTCATCATGGGAAAAGGAAGAACTGATTTAATTTTGGTGTTGATCGGGATCAGCGTCTGGCCGCCATGGCGAAAAATGTGATTTCTGTGAATAACTACTGAACTAAAATAGATATCATTACGAATCCAGTTGCTAATAGTATGTTTTCATGGTCAAGGAATCTAAATATTTACATGAAATAAAGTTAGGAGTAATATTTATGGTCAAAATGACAATATGGCTGAGGACTGTGGCGCTGGCGGAGGTCTGCGCTCTCCGAGTGCTTTCTAGTTCATAAAGCAGCCTGTGGGACCATCCCCGAGAAACAGGAACCTAAAGCCAGAGTATGTGTACCTTGGTGGAGTAGCGAATGTGATGATGCAGTGAGGAAAAGGAACAGAGCATATAGGAAATTAAGGAAACATCCAATGGTAGAAAATGTAATTGAATATAAACGGTTAAAGGCAAAGGCAAGGAAGGTCATAAAAGAGGAAGAAAGAAACAGTTGGAGGAGTTTTTGTGAAAAAATAGGGCCAGAGACATCAGTAAGACAGTTATGGTCAGCTGTGCATAACATGGCAGGAGTATACCAAAAAAGATCTATCCCAGTATTGCAAAAGGGGAAAGTGCAAGCAGTGACTAACAGGGAAAAAGCAAATATGCTTGTAGACAGCTTTCAGAGGTGCACAGATCAGAGGGCGTGGGGTCTGAGAGGTACAGAAAGAGAAAAGAGGTGCTATCAATCAACCAGTGGAAGCTAGAGAGAAACATAGAAAATAATAGCTCAATTAATGTGTATTTCTCTATTAAAGTGATATTCCGGGATGGAACAAATTGGGTCCTATCACAAGGTTAAGAGCAGAAATTACCCCTACAGCAGTGTTTCTGTGTCACAGAAGCTCATGTCGCTGCGAGCACACACGTCCTCTTCTGCCTCTGTTCTGCTCAGCCTTGATCTCAGACTCCACAGTCTGATAGGTCTGCCAGCGAACGCGCTACTTTCACGCGAACGCGTGAAGAGACTCAGCTGTGGCTGGAGAGCCAGAGCTGCAGCTCTGGCTCCTCGCTGAGGCGTTTCGACGGGCGCTACGAGAACTAGGACCCTTATTTACCGGGTCACCTGATAGGACCCAACTTGTTCAATCCCGGAATATCACTTTAAGGAGCTGAAGGAAGCAATTATGTCAGGGGCAAACACCTCACCAGGGCGAGATAGATTATTGTATGAGCTTTATAAACATTTAGATGACACAGTTTTGGGTGAGATTTAAGCGTTGCTAAATACAGGGTGGCTGAAGGGTTGCCTGCCAAGGGAGTGGAAACATGCAGTGGTGGTGCCAATCCTGAAGCCAGGCAAAGAGGCATCTGACCCTAGTTCATACCGTCCCATAGCATTAACTTCAGTGCTTTGTAAGATAATGGAGAGGATGGTCACAAAGAGGTTAGTATATTTCCTGGAGACTAGAGGGCTTTTTGCAAATATACAGAATGGTTTTAGGACTGGACGATCCACAATGGAGTCTGTTGTAGCATTAGATTATGATATCAAAAGGGCTTTTAATAATAAAGAGGAGTGGTGAGTGTGTTCTTAGATATAGAAAAAGCATACGATTCTCTGTGGAAGGAGGGACTGATAATTTAAATTTATGACCTAGGAGTGAGGGGACGAATGTTTAATTGGATCAAAGATTTTTTAAGAGGAAGAACAATACAAGTTCGAGTGAGTGGTGTTTTGTCCAAGACAGTAGAGATAGCAAATGGCACCCCAAAAGGAAGTGTTATCTCACCTATGTTGTTTAATATAATGATAAATGACATTTTTGCAAATATAGGAGGGGGATTTGGGTTATCCTTGTTTGCAGATGATGGAGCAATTTGGAAAAGGGGACGAAATGTAGGACATAGTCTGAGACATGTCCAAAAAGCATTGCAGGCTGTGGAGGAGTGGAGGAGGACATGGGGTTTTAGGATCTCAGTGTCTAAACAAAATATGTCATCTTTGGCTTTAAAAGGAAACTTCCTGTTACCAGATTGCATTTGTATGGGTCTCCGCTGGAGAGGGTAAAGGTTTTTAAATTTTTAGGGGTGTGGTTTGAGGAGCGTATGACGTGGTTAGTACACATAAGTAAAACAGTAGATAAATGTGAAAAGGTAATTAATATTTTAAGGAGTCTGGCTGGTTGTGATTGGGGGGCGGATAGAGAGACGCTGCTGCTAATATACCAAGCAATGATCAGATCGGCATTGGATTATGGATGCATTGTATATGGAGCTGCATCAAAGACAGTAACAGCAAGACTGGATGTTCTGCAAGCTAAGGCGCTGAGGCATTGTTGTGGGGCCTTTAGTACCTCTCCGATCTCTGCATTACTTATTGAAATGGGAGAAATGCCCTTGTGGTTAAGGCATTTAAAGGTAGGTTTACAGTACTGGATGAGGATTTGTGGGGGCACTAAAACAGATTTAACTAAGTCTCTACTGCAAGAGGTAGAGACTGTTTGCAGACATGAACCTTTTGTTGTTAGAGTCTATCAGTGGGCCCAGAAGTTGGGAATAAGGAAGGAGATGATAGCTGAACATGTTAATTGGTCATCAATTCCAACATGGCAAATACCTGAGCTTAACATTGAGCTCTGCGTCCTTAAAGGGACAGTTCAGTATTTTTGAAGTGGGGTTGTATGAGCTCCATATGGTCACTAAGTACATTAGATACAGTAGAAAGTTCTCTCTTCTCCACCAGAAAGCCACAGTCTGTAAGAGTCTGTGATGAAGAAAAGACGCTAATGGAAAAGTACCGTACTGAATTCAAAGGCTATTTTCAAAGGCTACAAGAACTCAAATCAAAAAGTAATACCACAGTTTAAGAGCACGCTACATATGAATTGATGAAGATGAAGATGTTTGATCCTTGAGATGAGTTCTGCAACAGTATTCTTATTGTAATTATTATAGTCATTACCTAATAACAGAAATTAATATTTAAGAAATAATGTGTCTTGTTGTATAGTGTTTCTGACGCCATTACAGTTTTTCATGGTGACATTACTGAGTTTTCTTTCACTGCTTTCCTTTGCTATGGCAAACGCTCACTAAGCAGTCGAGCATCACCGACAGCATTTTGAAACAAATAGTAGCTGCCTGGCTGAGAGAACGGCTCGTTTTGAAGGAAAATTAGATTGTAGCTCACAGTCCTCATGACAGTGAAAGAGGGTTAGATCAGTCAATAACTTTGCCCAGTCAGCAGGAGGAGTCGTCAGCGGTCTGCAGTAATGCACAGCGCCTGGTGTGTTTACGTTCATTTGTTGATGATCGTCAAAGTTCTGTTAAGAAAAATGAATAAACACTATACACATATAAAAGACACACTCCAGAGCATGGCGAGGGCCAGAAATGAATACTGGTGGACCAGGTTAGGCTTTGTTTCTCAGTTGAGGCGCGCTTCTGCTCTTGAAGGGGCTTCCTTCTTCTTAAACAGAAACGAGCCGAGGCAGGCCACTCGCCTTTGACGCCCCCCTCTTAAACAAAGACAGCAACACTGCCGCCTAGGGGGTGGACGGGGCGGGGCTCTAGACACATATGAATATTCTCAGCCTGTGTGTGTGTGAATCTCTGTGAAACTGCGTTATGGTTGTCTCAAAAATGTATGCACGTGCCCGTTGATCCACGAACGTACTTTAAATGATTCACAAGCACAACTGAATATTTACAAATGATAAGTCACAATAAATGCTCTCACAAACTTTAAAAACAAATGTGAAAATCCTGGATATATTTGTGAACCTGAAAACACGTGAAAATCATGAATGTTTGTCGATCGGAGAAACACACGTGAAAATTGTGAAAATTTTTGTGAATCCCAAAAACACATGAGAAAATTATGTGTATATTTGTGGATCTGCAAAACACATGTGAAATTCATGGATATTTGTCTGCATATTAATGTGATAAATCCCTCCAAATATGTGTTTGCATTTCTTGGACACTGTGGTACGTTTGTCTCAAAAATGAATGCAGGTGTCAGTTGATCCACAAACGCTCTTCCGAGATAGCATACGGATGTGGGCCACTTCTGGCAACAGTCTGTCAGTTTAGGCGTTCTTCTGGCCCGTATGAAGCAGATATGAACCTAAGCCGGCCCATGTGCTACATGCTACAGTTGGCCAAAATATCACAGAACATATACGGCCCACCTTTGGCTGAAACATGGCAAACTTTACACCAGGTCATTTGGATGTGAGCCTAAAGTGGCCCATGTCCAGTTTGCTGGGTGCTTCTGGTTTATATCTGGCATTGTGATGGCTCGATTGTGGCCCACTTCTTGCAAACAAGAGTGGACCGCCCAAGTGCCATCATTCGAAACCAAATACGGGCCAGATACGGGGATGTGGCATGTGAATTGTGGCCCAGATATGGGCCAGAAGAATTTTGCTATCTGGGTTCCAACAGTTCACAAGGAGAACTGAAGATTTACAAATGATAATCCATGATAAATGCACTCACAAAATTTGAAAACACATGTGAAAATCAAATATATATTTGTGGATCTGAAAAACACGGGAAAGTTATGAATATATTTGTGGATATTAAGAACACATGTGAAAATTATGGATATATTTGTGTGCATTAATTTGAGACAAATCTCTCCCCATACTTTAAAGGCAAGAGAACCTGCTCAGTGTGTGTGCATAACTAAAGACTCTCTTCACATCAGAGGTTGTTGATGATGAAGCTGTGTAACTATGTGAATGCTGCACTTTAGATTTTGTTTAATTGGAATCAGAAAAGGAAAATTTTAAATTACAGATCAAAACATGGCATGAGGGAATAGTGACGATCTTGTCCATTGTAGCAAGATGAAAACTGATCAATTTATAGAAACTCTAAAAGGACAAAAACCCTCCAGTCCTCCCTGGACTCTGTCTTCATGGATACCATGATCGTAACTCCTCTAGAGACATGTGGCGCCATCAAGTCAGTCTTTACCTCCTGCAAACTACCATGAGCAGACATCGGCATCTGATGTGTTTACTTCTCTTGACTTTCTTCCTAAACAGCTATTGGCCGAGACCTAATAATGTGTCAGAAGAGAGTTTGTTCCCAAGTCTTAAATTATTCTTAGGTGGAACCTAAGTTGACCTTTGACCTCCCTGGCCATTCAGACTCCTCATCTGCTCCTCCTTATCTCTGTCCAAATGTATCCAGCACAGAAAAACCAAAAACCTTTTAAACTCTTTAAATGAAACAATGGACACATCTAACAATGTGATATTTTTTCCTGTCATGACAAATGCTTTCTAATGATGTAACTTGTGTGTTTTTAGCCCTTAAATGCCAAAGTTATGAGAAAGTTGGATTAGTTGTGAAAGCTTCTGACAAACTGAGAAGAGATCTTTCCCCTGCAGAATTGTACTCTGTACTAAATGCTTATAATATGATTTTTACACCTTAAGTTTTGGAAGCATACCATCCCAAAGGCATGTTAACTAATATGTCTTAAAGCAGCACTACGGAAGATCCCCGTTTGACCGGAGAGTGAACTCAACTACCCATGAGCTCTAGTGCGCGCATACTGTCGTAAGACAGATCTGCTGGTCGTCTGCGTTTGCTTTGTAGGCGAATCACAGAAGCCAGGACTTCGCTCAAAAGTATTCTTCTGTCTTCAGTGGCTGTTTGCAGGATGGATAGAGACGAGGTAATGTATTTATTTTTGACTAAATGACGAAAAATCGCTAAGTTCAACTTGGTTTTATTACCGTGAAGTCGCCCCCGTCCTGTTGAAGCGATAAAGTAAATAAAAGTAAAAACAACGACGAGCTGGTGATATCACACACTTGAAATAGGTCTAAACAAAACTACATACTGGTACGTTCTGGATTTGTTGTGCTGTACTTTTTCCTGTCAAGTTTTTTGAGGAACTTCTTCATAAATTAGTCGCCCAACATACCTGATAGTAGTCGGACATCCCTCCTCGTCTTTTATTTCACTCCAGCGAGTGAACGCCGAACCGATGTTTATTGTGGTCCGAGCATTCAGCTTGATTTTCTCTCGCTTTCTTTGTTTTGTAACCCCCGACAAAATTTTTCTATTCATTACATTCTTCGTTTCCTCTGCCATGGTTACAGCTCCGCGTTTGGCTTTCGCCGAGACTTTCGTGTTTTAAACGAATCGGGAATCGGGGGAAGTGACGTATGCCGTAAAGCAGTCCAAACCTGTAGTTTTTTAGTGTGGCAGGGTTCCCACCATCCACCTTGAAGTTACATAGCGCCAGTTAAAGGGATAAAGACCACTCCAGACAACGATAGAAGTTTCATTGAACTCATTGTAAAGTGGTGGACCATCACAATGAATATCGAAGGATTATACTATGTTTGAAAAACTACATAGTGTTGGTTTAAGTTAACCACATCTATTTTGTTTGATTGACTTTTTAATAAGATTGAGACTGTTCTTTCTTATTGTTTAGATATTTGGTATCAAATTGATCACCATGAGATTTCATATCCAGTTGGTGTGCTTATACTGGATGTTTAATCAAAATACAACTTAATTTTGGCCAAATATAAGTTGATAAAGTTCTGTTACTCATCTAAAAGCCCTCCCCCTGCGAGCAGCTTAAAACCAGAGAGACGCGCGTCTTCTCTCTCTTGTCCTCTCTCCTTGTTTGCTTCACGTCTATTCGGCTCCCCAAGTTAATCTTTCTTTTTGTCTAAGTTTTTGTGACATGCCTTCTTTATAAGCCAGTAAGACCTCAAAGATTTGCTTCATAGTAAATGGACTTTCGTAATTAATTTCAGAATAGCATTCGTCTGGCCAACGGATTCTTGATTTTTGGAATTAGTTACAAATCAACTTTTTATACAATCGAGACACCAACGATCCAGCTTCACCTCAAACAGAACCTGCCAGTCCAATCTAAGACGGTACTTCTCTCCCGGGAAACCTGGGACCAACCTGCTCACATTGGAACATCCTCCCTGGATCCATCGCACTGGATAGAGTGTGGACTTCAACCCCCTTTGGGACCACCCCGAACCAGAACAGTCCGCCAGACTCTCCAGTAGCTCAGGACCAGTTTGAGATCTAATCATATAATCTGCATGAAGTAATGCGCGGTTCTTCTTTCAGATGGGCTTGAGTGTGTCTTGGTTTAAATCTCCAATAATTTCCCCTTGATTTGACCTTTTACAAGTAGGTTAATTCAGAAATTAATCCTCTATAACCACTCCATATGCTTAAATGTTCCTTGAGGGTTCATATCTTCTTTCCTGATTGACAGCATCATTGATTCAGTATAACTCTGACATTTGTTCTTTCTTAAGTGTTTATTTTATTTTATTTTGTCTTATATATTCACTTTAATAAATCACCCTTATATATTTAAAGTTCTGTCTGTTGGTATTCTATTTGGAAGATTGACATCACTGCATGAGAGTTCTGTCTTTAGATCTGAGATTGATTAAACAACTGAAGTTTGACTTAGTTGATTAAATTGATAAGTTTGACTTAATTGATTTATCTGACTTAAATTAAATAATTAATAATGTAATTTTTTTGGCCTACAAACTCAATTTAGCACTAGTTATTTTGGATCTTAGTTGATCAGACCCTTAATATGTAACACTCAGACTTCTTCAAAACTCAAGGAAGGGGGGGGGGGGGGGGCTCTGGGTTGAAGTTAAAACTCAATCCGACGTCTCAAAATATCACCAAAAACTGCATCTTTGTGATTTCTAAATAAATTCAAATGTTCCCTCCAATGAAAAGCACTGTACCACCCAAAGCTGTCTATCATAAAGAGTCTTTTTAAACAAAAACAAAAACCAGCGGTGAATCCAGGATCTTCTGGTTACTGGAATCTTCGAAAGTAGTTCAATTATCCAGCATTAAACCCCAAAATCAGTCCAAAAAGAAAAAGGATCGATCAACAAAAAACACTGGTACACCTGGAAGATCCAAGGGGAAAAAATAAAAAATCTCACCGTGATCACGAGGCAGTAAAGGACAGGAAGGCAGCTCTTTGTTCTCCTCTGCATGTCTGCTGAAACAGCTGGAGGAGCATTGGCTGTCCAGCATAAAATCAAAGCTTATCGTTTCTTCATCATTTTTGTTCATCTTTTATGTTCTCTCTCAATAAACTTAAATAGTATGTCAATAGGCCTGGACAAAGTTCCTCACTTTTCCACCACAATCAGCTGTTCCCCCTGGTGAGTATCGTCCTTCCCTTACACAACATCCTCTCTTAAGTAGCTTTGGATCCCCTTCACATAGTGTTAGTGACACCAATTACATTTTATAAGCACAGTAAAGCTCACATAATCTTCAGAGAACTAAGACAATTTTTTTATTATGATTAGTTTTTGTTTTTTTTTCACATCCCTCTTGTTTTAGTGAGGTGACACCATCTCAAATGCACCTTAGTCCCCTGTTTTTTTGGACAAAGACTGCTTGTTGAAATAATTTAACTTTAACTTCCTTTTTTGGGAATTTTTTGGGCACTGCCTAAGTTAGGCCTGCCTTGAAGACCTCTCATGATGTTACAGGATGTATAAAGTCCAGTTATTACCACCAGTTAAGTTTGCTTTCAGAGTATGTCAGTGCTGAGTTTGAACACATGAATAATCTGTGATGTGAAGTCTTCAAAATAAATGATGTAAAACTGTTAAACACAGCAAACCCACCATAGGAGTATTTATTCCAATGTGGGTCATCCTCGTCCTTGTCCCACGGCAGCCCCATAGTCCCATTTGGCATTCTGTTGTATCCTGTGCCAACAACTTTTCCATCCTGGCTCACGATACAGGCTCCAACCTGGAAGAAGGAGATAGAAAAACAACATCAGTGAGGGTCAATGGAGGATCACTGACCTTCAAACCTGAAGGCTGTTTGATCCTCACTTCGTAAAACTTTGTCACTTGACCAGACTTCAGATGCTTTCTTGTTCACCGAAGGTTACTCTCATTTATTTAGACCCATCCCCACAGGGATGGTTAAACTGTGTGGTATAAGAGAAATTAAAGAAAGTAAATGTTAACCCTGCTCTCAGGTTTAGAAACACAGCCTTTGTCTCTCTGTTTGCATGTCAGCACCTGATTAAATCATGAACAAGCAACAGAGCCCCTTACCTTATTTCAGATATCGGGTTAGGGTAAGGGTAAAAGTCTGCACCATATCATTGCTCGTCATACTGCCATAAAGCTTGTGTTATTCTTAAAGAAACTCAGATAATTGACTAGATCACACACTGGGAGGCATCTCGTCGTTCTCTCCCTTAGACCAAAGACGTAGGCTGGACCTACACAGGATTTAGGCTAGGCCTACCAAAGATGTAGATTGGACCTACATCAACTACATTGGCTAAGCCTACATAGGCTAGACCTTTCTAAGTATTATTGCATGGTGTCAGAAGAAGAATCCAGAGCTTTGTCATCAGACCGTGGACTGGACAATGAATTTATGTCTTAAACTTGCAAGCAATTTTTCACTCTGTCCAGCGGCATAGACAAAGATGCAGCTCAGCCACCAGACAGACTGATAGAGTTCATGCCACCAGGAGGGCAGTTCCCCATGTATCAGGTGTCAGGAAGTGATGGCATTTAGGCCATGAGACAGGACAGAGATGAAGGAAGCTCCTAGGACAGTGCCAGACCCCAGACATTAATTTAATTCGTTGGGTAAGCAGTGGAGATCGACATGCAAGGATGTGTAAAGTTAAGTATGATTAGTAAAGATGAAGGGTGCAAATGGGATAGGTTGTTTGATGATTATAAATGGGTGGAGAAAGTCATTTTAAAAGAAGACCTCTGGCTGGTCTTCCTCGGCTCTGCAGCCTTGCCGTGGGTGCAGGGTTTCGCTTGGTCCTGAGGCTGCGCTGCCATGCTAGGACCCTGTCGTTGGCACCCCCCCCTGCCGGAGCACGCCGCCAACCCCGCAGTTGCACGCTTTTACGAACCATTATAAGTGGATGAACTTTTAAGAACTGTCTGGGATGGGGAGTTAAGTTGGTTACAGTTATACTTTACCTTTGAGTTACGTTGTTGGTTTTTGGTTTGGGGTTTAATTGAACATAATTATTTTTGAGTTCTTTTCTTTTGTGTGTGTGATTTGAATGTTTTCTTTTTGGGGGGGGTTTGAATAGTTTCTTTTTGGGGGTTTATGTGTATTTTCAGAGGTTTATTTGAGTATATTCTTTTTGGGATTTAATTGAATATTTTCTATCGGGGTTTAATTGAATATTTCCTTTTTGGGGTTTATTTGAACATCTTGTTTTGGGGGTTTATGTGTATTTTCGGAGGTTTATTTGAGTATTATAGCATAAATTAGTAACCCTTTTCGTTTCTGTGTTTGATTCTTAAATGGTTTGATTTGCTTTATTCTTTCGTTATTTGAGGTGATTAATTACTCTCCTTAAGTAAGATTGTTTCCTTTTGCCTGTTTATTTCCTTTGTTTGGATAATTTGAGTTTGTTAATTTGTTAGTATTAATTTTGTCTTTGTTTTCTTTGAGAGTCCTTGTTTCCTTGCGATTTGGCCCATCTAATTTTGTTTTTCCCCTTTTCAGAACTGAGCGCCACGGGTGGAGGAGTTGGTGTCCAGGGTGGTGGTGTCCCCCTCTTCTGGTGTGCTGTGTTCCCTGGTTTTGGCCCCTTCACGTCCGTGCGATTGAGTGTGTGCCTGACACGAGCGTCTGGGGTGCTTTAATTTAACTTAGGTTCTTTTGGGATGCCCCTTCCCTCTCCATCGGCCCCTCTTCACCCCTGGTAAGCGTCAGCTTCTGACTGGGTTCCCCCTCCTTCCTCACCCCCCTCTTTTAAACAATTTTAAAAGTCTCTATTGTTGCCTATTTAAATAAAGATTATTATTTTTTTGTACTGGAACCACGTCTCCTGCCTGTTCAGTGACAGACCTGTGTCCTTAGTGTGCAGAGTAAATTCTTTGGGTGAAATTCCCAAAGTGGCGTTGTTGGATAACTCTTAAGTATTGGTGTGTTCATAAGCCGAGGGATAATTCCTCGCACTTCAAATCCCTGGGTTGCCACAATTATCCACTAGAAAGAAAAAATGAACTGCCAATCATAGAGATGATGAAGAAGACAGTCTTGGATTATTCCCTCTTTGCTTTACTTTTTTAAGTATGTCAGTTTCCCAGAGGGAAAAAAAAAGAGAAAAAGAGAATAAAAGAAAACTTAAAATTATACATTGCCAGGAGATCAACGTCTGCAGGCTCAGGTGATGGCCTGTTTTGCCCATCAACTTCTGAGACAAAGTCTCTCAGACTTCTTCTTGCTAGAGAGACGGACAACCTTTTTTATACCTGGACAGGGTCAGGGATAGAGAATGATGGTGTGCTTCTGTCTGAATTTAGAGGCTATCCTTGCCTGTGTCATGTCAAGTCTTTCTGTCTTTGGTTTGATTAACCTTTATTTGTTCCATTAACATATTTGATACTTTTATTTAAAGGATAGGTTTGGTTTCTACAGCTTTCACATTGTTTATAGAATGAAGCAGAACAATATACTCACCCAGAAGGCTTTCCTGATCCAAACAGTGCTTCAGGAGATATTTAGATCCAAAATCGAGCAGCGGACAGCCGTATAGCCGTACATAGGGCATACAGTGCCGCTCCTAAAACTGCATTAATCGTCCAAAAACTCATTAATTTCACCAATATTTCATCATGGTCCACTCAGGCGACTCCTCCATTACAGTCTGTGTCGCTCCACCCATGTCTTTGTGACTGTGCTGACCTCTGATACATACATATATATATACATGCACTATACATGCCCCGTCTGCTGCCATTATATGTCCGCCGCTCGATTTTGGATCTAAATATCTCCTGAAGCACTGTTTGGATCAGGAAAGCCTTCTGGGTGAGTATATTGTTCTACTTCTTTCTATAAACAATGTGAAAGCTGTAGAAACTGAACTTTTCCTTTAAGGTAATTCTGAAGAATTAAAAGGGTGGAAAATGGTATAAGAGAAATTTAAAAAATGTTTGTTAACCCTGCTCTCAGGCAACAGTCCCTCTGTTCACATGTGAGTACCTGACTAAATCATTGATAGAAACAGCAGAACCATTTGTCTATTGTCACATGTCAGGGGAGGTAAAGGGTAAAAGTCTGCAACATATCACTGCTTGTCATACAGTTTAAAAGCTTGTGTTATTCTTAAATTAATTGAAGGTACTGACTGAACCACGCACAGGTTTGCTGTCTCATCTTTCTCTTCCTTTAGCCAGAGTTGTAGGCCTACATAGGATCTAAGCTAGGCCTAACAAAGAGGGAGGTCGGACCTACATCAAATACATGGGCTAAGCCTAACAGACGTGGGCTAGGCCTACACAATATATAGACAAGGCCTATTGAAGTATTATTGAACTGTGAATTAAACTCACTGGCCCCTTTATTAGGTATACCTTACAAGGACTGATTTGCTTACCTTGCAGTGCAGCTGAATCCTCCTGATTTAATGTCTGTCATCAGGATGATCCGTCTCTTAAGTTCCAATCTAACAAATGTGCTCGGCCTGTAGCAGCACGTCTAAATTAATGTCATTAAAGCAGGAAGAGGTGGAGCTACAAGGGAGATGACAGCAGGAAGTGACTGCTCATACAGAGATTAGCAACGATGCTAACAACTTCTGCAGCAGTTTTACCAGATCTGGCCAAGATTCAAATGAAAACATATTGTAATGAAAGCAGTTATTATTGAAGGACGTTGGCTCCACTTCTGACATGTTTTGGTGAGAATTTTTGTTACAAGATTAAAATATTTCTGAAAGCTTTTGCCCATTCCCAAACACTGTCTATGAGCTGTTACCCTGATGGACTGGTGAGGTGTCTTCATCACAGTGCACTGAATGATCTATCGGGTGTGTCAGGTTTACTGGATTTGATCTACTGCCTGAATTCTTGGTGTCATAGCTCCCTCAGAGGTGTTGGTCCATATCTCCATGATATCATCACACACATTTACAAACCTTTGTAATGGGGTCTTCACTTTCTTTCGCAGCTGACTGGGCTACAGCCATGAAGTCCTCGGGTAAGTTCTCAGGGTTCCCCTCATTTTGACTTGGACTTATGTTTTGTTCATATTCACAGACGTATATAGAGAGGAAAAAAAAGAAATGCAATAAAATGTTAAAAACGGATTAAACCACAATTTGTAAAATTTCAAATTCAGCTTCAAAATCAAAAATATTCTTGAATCTCAAGTCACTGTCTAAAAATCTTTCATATTAATCAGCAGGAAGAAAAAACGTATATGATCTGCACCTCTTTTACAAGACACAACTGACAAGGTACATAATAAAACACAATACTTGTGCAGAGTAAAGGCCACATATGGCCCAGGTGCTGCCAGATACCCACCCCTGATCTACACTGCCTGAAGTGAACATTGTAATACTGATAAAAAAAAAAAGCTTGACATTTTCCACTACATTTGAGTATTTTCAGGCTGTTTTAAGGTTGTGCTTTTTTTACTCAGTGTCTGGAGTTCCTGGCTGTGACGTCCTGTAAACAGTACATACAGAAAAGTAGGACATGTGTGGACTGAAACAATAAAAAGAAACTTTGTATCATACCTGTAATCCACTTTTGCTAAGTCAAGCATTCTTCTAGAAGCAACCGTGTCCTCTCTGTCATGGTACTTGTCAGAGAGATAGACGACCTTCTTTATACCTGGACAAGGTCATCAGAGTTGGGTGGGGTGGGGGGTGGGGAGAAAATGATGGTTTATGAGGTGTGCTTCTGTCTGAATTTAGAAAATATAAAGCATGAGCACAGAGATGAACATCATCAAACATCAGATAGTTGAAAGTGTGGATGGCTGCAGACAGCGTGGCACAGTTATGTGAAGGCACATCAGTGTCTGTCTCAGTTTGATGTTAGTAGAGCCCTGATGATTGTTTTCTATTAAACTTCATCAGTCTTTTTGTTATTTTTTTTTCCATAGCTCAGTTACCTATAGCCAGGCAATCACAGGCCTGCATGGAGAGACAGAACACCAGTCATGCTCATACTAAGGGCAATTTAGAGTCACCAGTGAACCCTCATGAAAAGGTTTTGGGAGGAAGTCACAGTGCCTGGAGAGAACGCACACAAGCACACACCCACCTGCCTGGATGATCATCTTGGCACTTTCATTTCCGGGGAACAGAGTGGTGTAAACGGTGCAGCCACTGAGATCAGTCCTGTTCGCGTTCACGATGGCATTCAGCACTGCGTGGCACACTGTGGGACAGAGTCAGCATTTAGTTTTCATTTTGGCTCTTCTGATTTGTTTGTATCTGCTGGAGGTCACAAAGATGAGGGCTTTCTGTTGGCCTGAGCAGCCAAAGACCCTCCCATCAACAAACTGAACAAACTGTGCTCTGGAGACAAGGAGGGAAGTGATGTCCTAACATCAAAACTTTAATCCTAAACTTTGGATTGTGGATTTATTTTGGGAATTGTTTTCACAACAAATAGAAAAATGTCATTATACATGTCTAATATGTTTTAACATTATGATGAATTTTACCGATATTTAGGCAAACAGATAAGAAAAAAACAGGCTGTCCAGTCCATGCATTAAAAATAAATTCAATGATTCCTTCAGAAAAAAGAGCAAATGGTGAGTGTTTGGGAGTTAATTTTTTGAGTGGCCTTGCTGTTTACTTTAAGACAGCATGTCCCAAATAAATAAAGACCTTTTTTTAACAAAAAAAATACACAGAAAACAGTGATCAGTCTTCATGTTCTTTGACCTGGACATAAATCAATTGTACAAAATAGTCCACACTAAAAAGTTTGAGAAACTTGATGTTTTTGTTAGTTGACATCATTTTGGCTCTTTACAATCTACAAAAAGATTCCCATCCACTTTGACTTTGTCCATTTAGTTGGATGGTTTATCTGCTGAGCTGGCAAGGAGTAATACGGAAAAATCTTACATATTACTAAGGTTATGTCCAAATGAAGGCAGGTAGTTTTGAAAACAGATAAATAAGCTATTAAACGCTGCTTCTTACCTTGTAGCTATGTCTATAAAATGCCACGTTTTTCACATTTTCTCTGCAGAAGCTGTTTTACTTCATAACTATTCCTACCAGCATGACTGACTGGTGTTACAGTCTAATTATTTAAGATTTTTCCCTTGTACTCCTGTTGCTTTTAATAACAGTTATAACAATAAAGTCCACACGGTCACTGTTGTGAATTCCCTATGCTGTCAAAATGGCGGCGTCTGGTGGTCAAACATGGCACATCTGTAAAAGGAGGGATGATTGCTGTCAGGTGTGTTGGGAGCACAGGTGTGCCTGCAGCCAGCACTTGAAAGCCCAGCTCAGTCATACAGAGCTCTCTCTGATCTCCATCCACTCCCAGATTGTTTAAAGTTTATGTTGACATATATAATTTAATTGTCTTAATAGTCGCCTATGAATCAAAAACACCAGTGACGTCAGTGTTTAATCCGTCATTTATAGTAATGGGGTGGCAGAGAGTTTGTGTTGGCATTAAATAGTGTTGCGTAGAGCGATGTCACCCTCCAAAAAATCTTCACCTAAGAGGAGTTTTAGTAATATGTGTGTACTCAGCAACTTCAAACCTCATTTTTGTTAGCACAGCAGGGCATAACACACAAAAATACCTGTTTTTTTAAGAATGCACTGCTATGCCAGGACAAAGCCTCAGGCTTAGCTTATCACTGTTTACAGACTATTTAAAAGCACAAGAGTGTCGAGCTGCTCCAGAGCTCAGTGCTGTGGACTGGTGGCAAGTCAAGTCAAGTCATGTCAAGTTTATTTATAGAGCACTTTCAAGAAGACAACAGTCGATCAAACAGCTGTACACAAATACATAGAAATAAATATCACAAGAAAAACAATTAAAGCTTCAAGCAGCGTTGGACGGGTCCTCCCTCTGTCACAGGTCCCTCATGCCCTGTTGACCTCCATTTGAGGGTTTCACTCCTTTTCATCCCTTTAAACTGCTCTAAGTTAGACTGATAGGTGTTTCTGCAGCTCTGTCAGGAGCCTCAGTCTTTATAATGGCTGTGAATGAGACATTCTATTGCTCCTCCTTTAGTCACATGATCAGCTGTGGAGATCAAACAGAGAGAAGAGGGACATCACTTTTGGCCTGTGGCCAAATCGCTTTGAGATTGAGTGGCAACTTGTGACACAGCGCCTTATAGATGCTACAATTTTGACTCAGTCTCTCTAAAAGATATTTTATCAGCACATGTTATCAGGAATCCAGTCATGCAAGTTTTAAAGCTGGCATTTGTTTCATTTTTTCTGTAGAGGCCTAACTGACTGAGGATGTCTCTCGCTGTTCCATCTTTCTCCCATTCATTTGAATGGGAGGAGCTGCGAGGCCTGTTTCAGCATGACTAAATTTGAGGGCTCGTCATTTGAAAAGCGTTTGAGAAAAAACAAATCCCTTCATAACTTTTGTGTATCAGTGTCTCCTCTCTCATCTGTCCACGTTTCAAGCTGATACTATTTACGGTCTAGGAGGAGATCATTTTTCCGTCCGGCATATTTTTCCCCTGAAATTTTATTTTGAAGTGCAATTTGCTGGCTCCCTGTTTGAGATAGGTCAGGGGTGTCAGCACGAGATTTGTGGGGTCGATGAGACCTGCATTTTGGTTTTAGGGTCCTTATCTGAAGGGCATATTAACACCTTGATAGTCTATGATGTGAATTCTTTGATATAAAACACCTAAATTTGTTAAACGAAGCAAACTCACCATACAAGTACTTATTATCAAGTTTGTTCTTTCTGTCCTTGTCCCACGGCAGCCCCTCAGTCCCGTTTGGCATCCTATTGTATCCTGTGCCAAGGATTTCATTCTCCTGGTTCACTACACAGGCTCCAACCTGGAGGGAGAAAACAGGAAAAAAAAACATCAGTGAGGGTTGGTGAGCAGGAAGAGGTGGAGCAACAAACCAGAAGAGCAGGAAATGACTGCTCATACAGAGATTAGCATAGATGCTATCAACTTTAGCAGCAGTTTTATCAGATCTGGGCCTTGTTTAAATGAAATCTCTTAGTTATGAAAGCGTTTCTTAATGAAAGGACATGTTGGCTCCACTTCTCACATGTTTTGGTGAGTGTTTGTGTAATGAGGGTTAGCTTTTGTACTTTGCAGCAGTACAGTCCACCTGCTACATTATCTGATTCTCCTGTAATGAACATGATTATTGTAAAGCTTGTCAAATCTGGCAAACATGCTTCTGAAAGGTTCTGCCCATTCCCAAACACTGTCTATGAGCTGTTTCCCTGATGGACTGGTGGGGTGTTTTCATCACAGTTCACTGAATGGTCTTTCAAGTGTGTCGGGTAACTACATTCAATTTATTGCCTGAATTCTTGATGTCACAGATTCAACAAGCTGATAAAACATACCTCAGAGATGTTGGTCCATATCTCCATGAAAGCATCGAAGAATATGCTGTAGATGTGTCAGCTGCACACACACACAAACATATCCCCACATACACACACACACACACAAACCTTTGTAACAGGATCTTCACTGAATTTCGAAGCCAAGCAGGCCATGGCCATAAAGATCTTATCTCTCTCTCTCCCAGGGTTTGGATTTGCCATGTTTCTCCTACAGATCAGCACAACACAGGGATGCTCAGTGTGATGGTAACAAAAAATCCTGTAGAAAGCTTGTGTTTGTTTGCAGACATGCCCTCATCAGTTTATTACTTTGTGTTAAGATTTGGATAAACAGAACAAACAGTTTTTTCTTTTTTTAGTCTATAAACAATAGCAGCTAATAGCCCTGTCAGTCAGAAAGGATGTGAATGACAGCATCAAGAAAGATCAAGCTGACTGCTTCTTAGATTTTTTTCGTTTTTATTGGCATAAACCTGCTATCACATAAATGTAACACAGCTTTCTTATGGAGTTAGAGTCATGACAAAACTTCACTAACACACAAAACATGTACTCATGCCCAACAATTCACAAGCAAACTCAGTGTGGTTTGCAAATACAAAATATCATTCACAAACTAATGCATTATGTTTTGCAAATAAGAAATATACACATCAAGCAAATACAACATGCTTCAGAAACAAATAAGAAAGAACAAAACATATTCTTCACGTTCAAAAAACAATTATACAACTACAAGAAACTGTCACGGGACTTTTGGCACAAATTTTCTGACTCGCAGATTCACACCCAAATACACACACATGCTATTAAAGTTTCAAAGTAGAGGATGACATTTTTCGGGAATTCCTGCGGGTCAGGTGATTCCTGCGGGAATCCCACGGGATGGGAGTCATTTTGGAATTAATCCCGTGATCGGAACGGGACAGGAAAAAAAACGCAGCGGGAGTGGGCAGGAGCAGGAGAGACATTAATAGATGATCATCTTCAGCCGTGTTAACCAGATGGACAGATGCGTCCATTTTTGTAGTCATCTCTCAGTGAGAGCCAACACTCTTGACCGCGCTAGCAACACAAAAGAACTACAAAATGGTTTGACTTCCTGTCCCAGAGAAAAAATGCAGGATTTTTTTTCTCTGGGAGTGGGACGGGTCATGCTCTATTTCAAAGCAATGTCCAGCAATTCACACTCCACAGCAGCAGGTGGCGCTGTTGATTCAATTTAAGACTCTAGATTAGGCTTTTTTTTTTTTTTTTACAACTTTTATTGAAATTGTACATCGTCAAAAACATGAAACTAACCAGGCAGAACACAGTTCTTGCATAACTTCCATTACATGGGCATATCTCTATAAAATAAATGATAAGATTCAAGTTCATATCGACATGGAAAAAAAAAGTTATTGTTTTCTTTTTCAATTAAAGAGAAAGAAGAAAGGTAAAAGACAGCAATAGAAAAATCAATCACATCACAAGGGGTTGAATTGTGTAAAGGGATAGGTCACATAATATATATATATATATATATATCAAAAGAATAAATAAACAAATGAATTGCTATGCTGAAAACAGTGCTTTCAAGAGAGTAAATTGTCTCAGCCAGTGGAAAAGTCTTTCAGATTGTCAGGTATTTTTAGTGCAATTTTAGATTTCCTGGCATGCAAAGCTTTCAAATATAGTTTGAATTCATTCAAAAATAGGAGATGAACTTAGAGCTCTGTTTTTATGAATGAAATATTTTGCGAAACACAAAATCACATTTATACAGAGTTCATCATTTTTATTTTTCAGTAAAATACCAAATATAACATTTCCTTCTCTTATAGATTGAAAGGATGGGATTTTTTGGTTTTATCCATCTATTGATGTCCATCTAAAATTTATTAATAATACTACACAAGAAGAACATGTGGTTTATAGTTTTGATTTCATTTTTGCAAAATGAACATGTGTTATCTTCAATGTTGAAACAGATTCTTAATAATTCTTTACAGGGATAAATGTTCATCATTTTGAAATGTGTTTCTTTTGTTTTAGGAGGTATGGGGAATTTCAGTTACATTGTTCTTAGCTTGTTGATGGAACTTTCATTAAATTTGTGCAGAATATTATTTTTTATTATTTCTACAGGGGAACATTTTTTCAGTTAGAGATTTTCTTATAAAATAATTGATGCATTTCCTGTCAAGAACAGGAGTGCCTTGGATTGACAGTGGAGCAAGCTGTGGTTCTATAGATTTATGTATCATGTTTTTGGTTAAAAATATAAATTCTTTGGGTAATGCTTTTTGTAATATAGTGAATTCAGATTTGGTGGGATTGAAGTTTTGTTTGCTGCAAAAATGTTCATATTCAAGTAAATTCCCATTAACAACCATTAAATCTGTCTCAGACCAAGTTTGAAAGAACAATGACTTTCTTTTGTGTAAAATGTATCTATTATTCCATATTATGGTATGATGTGGTGAGAAGTTATGAACATATATCAGTTTCCAATACAGTAATATTTATTTATGGAACTCTGATAATTTTACAGGAAGATTGTTTGTGCCAAAGTCTGAGAGGAGTAGAAGTTTTAGGCCACCTAGTTTACTGAACAGGTGATTTGGGATGCAGTACCAAAGAGATTGTCCTTGTTTCAACTAAATTTTAAGCCAGTTTATTTTTAGAGTACCATTAAGACAGTCAAAGTCAATTACTTTTAGGCCACCATCCTTTATTTCTTTTACCATATTGTCTTTCTTCATGTAGTGTGGTCTATTTCTCCAAATAAAATCTAGATTCATGCTGTTGATTTTTTAAATTAATTTGTTTGAGATGGCAATGGAGTAAGAAGGGTAAATAATCCTTGATAAGCTTTCCATCTTTGTTAGGTAAATTCTACCCAATATTGACAAGTCTCTTGGAGCCATAAGTTCAGTTTAGTCTTGCACTCCTTAATCTTAGTTTCTATATTTAGTGATTGATTAAGATCCTTGTTCTTTGTGAGAGTAACCCCAAGGTATTTGATTTCTTAACCCTTGTGGGTAATCGGGGACATTTTTGTCCTTGTAGACATTTTTTTGCTTAACTTTTG
Source organism: Scarus forsteni (assembly GCA_036419115.1). Taxonomy (NCBI): domain Eukaryota; kingdom Metazoa; phylum Chordata; class Actinopteri; order Labriformes; family Labridae; genus Scarus; species Scarus forsteni. Next base: position 197,019 of record JAZDUH010000308.1, on the reverse strand, counting down.
ACCATAACTCTGGCAGTGTTACTCAGTATTGAATGACTTTTTGTAGGAAGGTTTTTTTCAAGGAAAGCCTTAAAATTTAAAGTTTGATTTTTGTCAGAGGTCAAAGGTTACCGTAGGACAAATTTACTACCCTTTGAGGTAATCTGAGGACATTATTGTCCTCTCCCAAAGCTGCTATAAAAACATAACAGAGTATTATTTCTTTTTTACTTTTTTTGCTCAAATCCTTCAGTCAACTTCAGTTCTAAACAAAAATACCAAATATAGAATTATTTATTTTATTTTAACCCTTTAAATACCAACTTGATTACATGATGTACGGATTTTAATGAAAAAATACACAAAAATTGAGTTATTGTCAATATTATAAATGTTGAAGACCTGAGGATTTTTTTCAAAGATCAAGCTTAAATATACTTAAGATCAATAACAAAATTGATTTTCATGCATTGTTAATTTTTTTGCTGTGCCCAATTCACGATTAACTACCCTTCAGTAGTGGTCATTAATGTCCTCTCCCAAAGCTGCAAAAGACATATCACATTATTATCTTTTTTACTTATTTGCTCGAATCATTCAGTCAACTTAAGTTCTAATCAAAAATACCAAATATGTAATTATTTATTTTATTTTAACCCTTTGATTACATGATGTTCGAATTTTAATGAAAAAAAAAACACAAAAAGTGAGTTATTATCAATATTATAAATGTTGAAGGCCTGAAGATTTTTTTCAAAGGTCAGGCTTACATATACTTAAGATCAATAACAAAATTGATTTTCATGCATTGTTAATTTTTTTTGCAGTGCCCAATTCATAATTTACTACCCTTTGAGGTAATCTGAGGACATTATTGTCCTCTCCCAAAGCTGCTATAAAATCATAACAGATTATAATTTTTTTGACTTTTTTTTTGCTCAAATCCTTAAGTCAACTTCAGTTCTAATCATAAATACCAAATATAGAATTATTTATTTTATTTTAACCCTTTAAATGCCAACTTGATTACATGATGTACGAATTTTAATGAAAAAATACACAAAAATTGAGTTATTGTCAGTATTATAAATGTTGAAGACCTGAGGATTTTTTTCAAAGATCAGGCTTAAATATACTTAAGATTAATAACAAAATTGATTTTCATGCATTGTTAATTTTTTTGCAGTGCCTAATTCATGATTAACTACCCTTCAGTAGTGGTCATTAATGTCCTCTCCCAAAGCTGCTAAAAACATATCACATTATTATCTTTTTTACTTATTTGCTCAAATCATTCAGTCAACTTAAGTTCTAATCAAAAATACCAAATATGTAATTATTTATGTCATTTCAACATTCATAATATTGATAATAACTCACTTTTTGTGTTTTTTAATCATTAAAATTTGAACATCATGTTATCAAGTTGGCATTTAAAGGGTTAAAATAAATAATTCTATATTTGGTATTTTTGTTTAGAACTGAAGTTGACTGAATGATTTGAGCAAAAAAAGTAAAAAAGAAATAATAATCTGTTATGTTTTTATAGCAGCTTTGGGAGAGGACAATAATGTCCTCAGATTACCTCAAAGGGTAGAAAGTTAAAGCGACCCACAAGGGTTAATGGCTATATTGCAGATTTCTGTGAGTGGTGTATCATGAATGGCAAACAGTTCACATTTTATTAAGTTTAGGGTTAAACCAGAGGCTGCAGAGAATTTTTTAATTTTTTCTACTGTTACCGGTATCTGATCAACTACTGATATTCTGATATAACCCATGAACAAAATTCCTGAATTTTGATCCAAAGCCTGGTTGTTCTAACACTGCAAATAAAAAGGGATGTTCTACACTATCAGAAGCTTTGTAAAAATCAAAATGAAGCCATCATCTTTAATAAGGTCTCTGTATTCAATTATGTCCATTACTAATCTAATGTTATTATGGATGGATCTTACTTTTAAGAAACCTGATTGAGTTTCTGCCACAATGTTTGATATTCCTGTTTGGAGACAAGAAGTAAAAATATAAGTCAACAGCTTATAGTCTGAGTTTCTAAGGGTAATGGGTCTTCTGTTTCCAATTATTCTTGGGTCTTTATTATCTTTTGGGATTAAAACGATTATTCCTTGTCTCATTGAAGGTGGAAGGATGCAGTTATTAAAAATTTCAGAAAAGACCTGATGTAGTAGTTTCCTGACATCTATCCAAAAATGTCTGTAAAAATCTCCTGTCAAGCCGTCTGAACCAGGGTCTTTGTTTAAAGAGAGGCGTTTGACTGCTGCATCAAGCTCTGTAGTTGTTATTTGGTCTTAACATCTTTCTTTAAGTTATCCTCTACTTTAGGTATATTTGCTGATATATCTGAAAGGAATGAATGACAGTTTTCCTGGGAGAATTTGGAGCTGTAAAGTCAGCTGTAAAAATGTAATATTTCATTGGATAGTTGCTTATCATCTGTGATTTCAATATTGTTGATTAGAAGAGATTTAATGCTATTTTCCTCCTGTCTTCTTTTTTCAAGACCACAGAAATAGGCAGAATTTTTCTCCCCCTCTTTGATCCATTTAGTGCGGGACCTAACAAACGCACCCAAGGCTCTTTGAGTGTAGAGTTTAGCTAGTTGTGGTTGGAGTTGTATAATTTGTTGTTTGTCATCATCATTAGGATTTGGTTTATTGCAGTGAATATCTAATTGCCTTATAATTTCCAGTTCTTTTTCTTTTAGATCTTTCTTAAGTTTCTTACTGAAGGAAATGGTAATTTGACGAATTTTATGTTTTAGGAATTCCCATTTTATCACTGGAGTTGTTAATTCAGTAGACTGTGAAATTTCTATGATTAATGATCTAATGTTGTTACAGTAGTTGTTATTTTTAAGCAGACTAGAGTTAAACTTCCAGTATCTGTTTGAGTGACTTTGACTGTCTGTATAAGGAGATGATACTGTGTTCAGTCAATGAAGCCGCAGAAATGTCTGAATGTATTTGATACTGTAATACATTGTTTGAGATCAGCCAGTGATCAATTCTGGATTTAAGTTCATAATTCAGGCTGAACCATGTAAATTTAATTATTCCAGGGTTAAAAAGATTCCAGGTAGGCCTATCAATCAAACTTTGTTCAGTACAAAAATCTGTAAAGGTTTTGTTTAAGTGGCTCATTTCGTATTTGGAAGGAAATCTGTCATAAAAATCATCTTCAGTCAAATTAAGATCTCCACCTATTATAACATTTTCTGTTGATTGTGATATTCTCAAGTTACCTAGCTGTGTGGAGATCTGTGAAAGTAACTGTTTATTTTCTTTGCTGCTGTTGTATCCATATACAGACGTGGACAAAATTGTTGGTACCCTTTCATTAAAGAGAGAAGAACCCATATGGTCACTGAAATAAGATGAAACAAAAGTAATATTAAATAAAAATTCACTGAAAATCAGCTAATGAAAATCAGACTTTGCTTTTGAATTGTAGTCCAAGAGAATTATTTTAAATAACAAACTAATGAAACTGGCCTGGACAAAATGATGGTACCTTTAACTTAATGTGCTGTTGCACAACCTTTTGAGGCAGTCTCTGCAAACACCAAACAGGCATTTTTTGTGACTCACAATGAGACTTCTGCAACTGTCAACAAATATTTTGGCCTGTTCTCGTGAGCAAACTGCTCCAGCTGTCTCAGGTTTGAAGGCTGTCTTCTCCAGACTGCATGTTTCAGCTCCTTCCACAAATGTTCAACAGGATTTAGATCAGAGATCATAGAAGGCCACTTCAGAATAGTCCAGTGTTTTGTTCTGAGTCATTCTTGGGTGTTTTTAGCTGTGTGTTTTGGCTCATTATCCTGTTGGAGGACCCATGACCTGTGACTGAGACCAAGCTTTCTGACACTGGGCAGCACATTTCACTCCAGAATGTCTTGATAGTCTTGAGATTTCATTGTACCTGCACAGATTCAAGATACCCTGTGTCAGATGCAGCAAAGCAGCCCCAGAACATAACTTAGGGGCCGTTTATATGGAAACTCCTGACTTGAAGACGCAAAGATTCTTCCTTTCCATTTTCGAATTCCTCTGCGTTTAGATGACAACGCTCGAAGACGAGTTAATCCCCTGTAAATCCGCTGTAGTGTGCATGCCGGTTCAGTAGATGGCGGTGTAGGTCTGCAGAGATGCAGCGCTGCTACAACACACGAACGAAGAAGAAAACCTTTCACAAACAACAATGGCGAACAGATGCACAGAGAAGCAGGAGTTTCTTTTTTGGACAACAGATCAGTTCGGACAACAAATCTGTCTGGACAGTTTTTTCTGGATAACAAACCGAGCACGGTAAGACGCTCACGTGTTACTCGGCGGACGGAGGAAGCTGCTGTTGTTCCTGGTATGCGTGCGCAGCCTCCATGTGAAAGGGTACTGCGCATGCGTTGACGTCAGCGTTTCCCCCTGAAACTCTCTGCTCTGTGTTTACACGAGGCCGGATAGAGGAGCGGATTCAAATCTTTCCGCTCTGGGGAGCGGTTTCAAAAGTTTGCGTTTTCAGTGGAAACGCAACGTGGTCTCATCTAAACGGAAGGCCAAAACGCAACGAAATGTTTGCAGAATTGACCGTTTTCGGCGTCATGTAAACGGCCCCTTAGCCTCCTCCATGTTTCACAGTAGGTACAGTGCTCTTTTCTTTGTATGCTTCATTTTTGTGTCTGTGAACATAGAGCTGATGTGACTTAACAAAAAGCTCCAGTTTTGTCTCATCTGTCCAAAGGACATTCTCCCAGAAGCTTTGTGACTTGTCAATATGCATTTTGGCAAATTCCAGTCTCACTTTTTTATGATTTTCTTTCAACAGTGATGTCCTCCATTCAGTCCACTTTGGCTCAAACAGTGATGGATGATGTGATCTGACACTGATGTACCTTGACCTTGGAGTTCTCCTCTAATCTCTTTGAAGTTGTTCTGGGCTCTTTGGTTTCCATTCGTATTCTCCGTCTCTTCAGTTTGTCATCAGTTTTCCTCCTGCAGCCACGTCCAGGGAGGTTGGCTTCAGTCCTGTGGACCTTAAACTTCTGAATGATCTGCGGCAGACTGACTGATTACATGTTTGAAGACACCTGTGATGATAATTACAGGACACACCTTAGTTTAACTTGTCCCTATGGTCACAGCATTTTCAATCCTTTGTAGGGGTACCGTCATCTTTGTCCAAGCCAGTTTCATTATTTTGTTTTTTAAAATATTTCTGCTGAATCAAAATTTAAAGTCTGATTTTCATTAGCTGATTTTCAGTAATTTCTTTTTTTATTTATTACTTTTGTTATTTTTATATTTTTATATTATTGTTACTGTCACAAGAATCAGACAGAGGCATAAAAATCTTTAGTAAAACAATGTGGTACGTGTTTTTACAGAACAATTGGCAAAACCCTTTCCATGTGGGTCAGTTTGCCCCAAAGCTTCCAACAAAAGTGGAATTACTTTCAGCAGATCAAGATAATTGTGGGTTTTCCACTTTCATTTCTAAATAAATAAATAATAAACACATGTTGACATATTCAAATACTAGATCAACTTTGTAACTATTCATTCCTTCTTAATCCAACCAGAGTAGAATGTGAAATTATAACCTGAAAGACTGATTAGGTTTAAGCTTATAAATTTAGTTTTTCAAGTATCCTCACATATGTTTTCATATTATCATTAAATTTTGCTGCAAGATAAAAGTGACAGATTAAGCAGTTTAAGATAAATAAACCTGAAAAAAAACAAGTTCCTAAAAAGTCAGTGCTGTGACCTGAAACGTCTTATGAATTTAATTTTTAGTGTTGAGCACCCTACCCATCAGACTGCTGCTGAGTCTTGTCCTTCTTTTTCCAGGTGATGTGCTCTGGTAACAAAGAGCGGCACCTTTTATGCCATCAAGTGTGTACGTCAGCATTAGCCTGGACAGCCTGATTGGTAAATATTTCCTGATAATGACTCGTGCCTGTGGTGGTTACACCCTGCAGACTCCCTGTCACTCAAAATTAGCAGTTATCTTTACTGACAGGCAGGCCAGCTGACAGCCTTGGCTGGGCCCAGTACAAGATAACCCCCCCCCAGCATAATTTCATTTTGAGGCCCCCCTCCTGATCAAGTCAATGGAAACCCTGGTATTAACCTGACCCCTCATACTATCACCAACTGGTCAATTATTAACCACTCCTTTTTAACAGAGATGAATGTATATCCAGTTAACTAGACATTAAAAAAAATTATCAGGGCCGAAGGGAAATCTAATCTCCAGTCCACATTCAGACAGAATTATCCTCTCTTCTGTCTCATGACTGCAGGCTAGCAGTTGGGGTGTTTATGCTACAAAGTTTTCCTTTTTAGTTAAACAACATACAGTTACAGGAAAAAGTAGTGAGCCCTTTGGGATTACCTGGATTTCTGCTTCAATTGGTCATAAAACATGTACTGATCATCATCAGAGTCACATCACTAGACAAACGCAGTCTGCTTAAGCTAATGCCGCACAAAAACATATACATTTTCATCTTTTTATTGATTACAACATGTAAACATTCACAGTGCAGGGTGGAAAAAGTATGTGAACCTTTGATTTTAATAACTGGTTGACCCTCCTTTGGTAGCAATAACATCAACCAAACGTTTCCTGTAGTTGTAGATCAGACCTGCACAACAGTCAGGAGGAATTTTGGACCATTCTTCTGTACAAAACTGTTTCAGTTCAGCAATATTCCTGGGATGTCTGGTGTGAATGAGGTCATGCCGCAGCGTCTTAATCGGGTTGAGTTCAGGACTCTGACTGGGCCACTCCAGAAGCCGTATTTTCTTCTGTTGAAGCTGTTCCATTGTTGATTTACTTCTATGCTTTGGGTCGTTGTCCTGTTGCATCACCCATCCTCTGTTGAGCTTCAGTTGGCGGACAGATGGTCTGAAGTTTTCCTGCAAAATGTCTTGATAAACTTGGGAATTCATTTTTCCGTGATGACAGCAATCCGTCCAGGCCCTGAGGCAGCAAAGCAGCCCCAAACCATAATGCTCCCTCCGCCATATTTCACAGTTGGGATGAGGTTTTGATGTTGGTGTGCTGTGCCTTTTTTCTCCACACATAGCGTTGTGTGTTCCTTCCAAACATCTCAGTTTTGGTTTCATCTGTCCACAGAATATTTTGCCAGTAGTGCTGTGGAACATCCAGGTGCTCTTTTGCAAACTTAAAACGTGCAGCAATGTTTTTTATGGACAGAGGGTTCACATACTTTTTCATGCACTGTACATTCCTACCTTCAAGCAGTGTAGTCTGGTTATTCTGAGAACTGCTGAACAGATTGTATTTGGAGTTTGATCCTTCAAAGATTGTTTACATATCATGGACAATGTGTGATGCAGGAGACCTCAGGATGAATTTATCATTCAAAAAACATTGAGTGATTGAAACAGTGATTCAGGGCTGGACTGAGACCGTCTATCTGCGTCGTTATGGTCACCGGCACACGGAAGAGCGCGCGCCCAAAGACGCCGGGAGTCATTTAGATCAAATGTTCATGTGCACATCAGCTGCACTGCAAACTGACAGACAAACAATGATAACAGCCACACTTTAAATGAAAATTAGTAAACAGGCCTGTAGTTCACAGAGCAGGTTGTTGCTGCTTCAGGCAGTGGGGGATGCGTCCTTCTGGGGTTATATTTATACCAAGATATTTACATTTCTTTAAGATCACACTTGGAAAGGATGTCCATGTTTATGAGCAATACACAGCAATGGGTGAAGACTTAAAGCAGGAGACATCAGATGCATTTCATTGTTTCGTGATATGTACACAATCTTACATTAAAAGTCAGACCTCCATGTTGTATTTCCATGATGACTTGTTAAAATCCTTTTACTCTTGCTGATTACATTTAAGCTAAAATCATTTGGAAAATTAAAGGATGGTTCAAGAGCACAGTGAAAAATTCAATCGACAAACTTCATCCTCCCTGCACCTCGTCTGATTTTTCAGTCCTGTGTGAGCTGACCGTGAAGAATCATGTGAGAGTTTAACGCCAAAAACCTTCAAATGTCACTCAGAAGTCCTTTTTGCCTGTGAAAACTCGGCTGTGTTTGAGATTGAGATTCAGTCCATCTCCTCACACATGTAAGTAACTTAACCCGAGTTAGACTGAGGCGTCATTCACTGTTTTTGATTGACCTGCTGTTTTGTTGATGCATGTAAAATCTCAACAGTTTATTGCACAATAAAGGGAAAATAAAATCTGAATGATCAGATTGTATTTAAAGATGTTGTTTGTCCCTAAAGACTCTAAATATAAAACTCAAAGTGATCAACAATGACTGAGCACATGATGGTGACCAAACCTGAATATCTGCTGCTATCATCATAACAGCTGATGTTTACCTTTATTTTAGGGTTAGCCTATCCCAGCTGTCATTGGGTGAGAGGCAGGGTACACCCTGAGCCGGTCGCCGGTCAATGGGCCACATAGACAGACAGACAACTATTCATACTTACACCTAAGGGCAATTTAGAGTCACCAAGTAACCTAATGAGAATGTTTATGGTCTGTGGGAGGAAGACAAGATATTTATTGTTCGAAATGAGAAACTTTATTTTCTTTTGCAAATAATCATCAACTTAGAATTTAATGTCAGCAACACATTGCAAAAAAGTTGTCACAGGGTCATTTTTACCACTGTGCTACATCGCCTTTCCTTTAAACAACACTCAGTAAACATTTGGGAACTGAGGAGACCAATTTTTGAAGCTTTTCAGGTGGAATTCTTTCCCATTCTTGCTTGATGTTCAGCTTAAGTTGTTCAACAGTCCGGGGTCTCCGTTGTTGTATTTTACGCTTCATAATGCACCACACATTTTCAATGGGGGACAGGTCTGGACTACAGGCAGGCCAGTCTAGTACCCGCACTCTTTTACTGCGAAGCCACGCTGTTGTAACACGTGCAGAATGTGGCTTGGCATTGACTTGCTGAAATAAGCAGTGGCGTCCATGAAAAAGACGTTGCTTGGATGGCAACATATGTTGCTTCAAAACCTGTATGCACCTTTCAGCATTAATGGTGCCTTCACAGATGTGTAAGTTACCCATGCCTTGGGCACTAATACACCCCCATACCATCACAGATGCTGGCTTTTGAACTTTGTGCCTATAACAGTCCGGATGGTTCTTTTCCTCTTTGGTCCGGAGGACAAAACGACCACAGTTTCCAAAAACAATTGTAAATGTGGACTGGTCAGACCACAGAACACTTTTCCACTTTGCATCAGTCCATCTTAGATGAGCTCAGCCCAGCAAAGCCGGTGGTGTTTCTGGGTGTTGTTGATAAATGGCTTTGGCTTTGCATAGTAGAGTTTTAACTTGCACTTACAGATGTAGACGAACTGTAGTTACTGACAGTGGTTTTCTGAAGTGTTCCTGAGCCCATGTGGTGATATCCTTTACACAGTGATGCCGGTTTTTGATGCAGTACCATCTGAGGGATCGAAGGTCACGGGCATTCAATGTTGGTTTTTGATGCAGTACCGCCTGAGGGATCCAAGGTCACAGGCATTCAATGTTGGTTTTGGGCCTTGCCCCTTACGTGCAGTAATTTCTCCAGATTCTCTGAACCTTTTGATGATATTACAGACCGTAGATGATGAAATCCCTAAATTCCTTGCAATAGCTGGTTGAGAAATATTGTTCTTAAACTGTTGGACAATTTGCTCACACATTTGTTCACAAAGTGGTGACCCTCGCCCCATCCTTGTTTGTGAATGACTGAGCATTTCAGGGAAGCTGCTTTTATACCCAATCATGGCACCCACCTGTTCCCAATTAGCCTGTTCACCTGTGGGATGTTCCAAATAAGTGTTTGATGAGCATTCCTCAACTTTCTCAGTCTTTTTTGACACTTGTGCCAACTTTATTGAAACATGTTGCAGGCATCAAATTCCAAATGAGCTAATATTTGCAAAAAATAACAGTTTACCAGTTTGAACATTAAGGGCTCTAATTTCGTGGCGCAGTGCAGGGGGCGCAAGCCTGGTGCACCCCGCGCAGTGTTAATTTCGTCCGGCGCACCGCCGTGCGCTGCCAGTTTGCCAATTTGGTAGACCGTCTGCGCAGAGATGGGTGTGACGGAGCACCATGGGGAGGTGACGGCGCACCAGGGGGAGGTGTCGGCAGATTCATGTTGGCGCAGTGACAATTTTGTGCCAGAAACAGTGCAGAAAGTGTGCTGAAAGCTCACCAGCTGCAACCTGGCCTAACCTCGGCGCAGGGCGGAGCACACCCTCCGCAGCTGTAATTTGGTGACAAGCGCACATGTGCGCACGCCTCAGAGGCAGGTTTCCAAAGTGTCAGGCGCATTTTAATGCAATAAACAATCACAGCAATCACTATTTAATGTAACCGTCTGAACCAGCATATACATTTGTATCTATATTAACCTTCCCGTCACATCTGATGTCAGATTGAAGCCGTTTGTCATCATGGAAACTTAACCTGACGGCAGCTGGAAGTTTGATGCACATCTTACAAGTCAATAATAAACAGCCTTAACATCTGATACTGAGTAAATATCTGGCTTCTCTCATTTCATTGAACTCAAAGAAAAAAAGGGGAAAAAGACAAAGAAAAAGGAGAGAAAATAAATGTATGTCACTCAGGATTTACCTGTTATTTCCCATATTCCTCTATTTTAGTCTTTATTTTTAACGTGCTCTAAAAAGATGGAGAGCATTATTGCAAGGAGGATGAGGAGGAGACACCGGGAGAGTATACAGTATATCACTAAAGGCTCTGCTATTTGGCGATGACAAACCAGGAGTGCAGGTGGATCACAAGCATTATGAATGGATAAGACAGCAGGTGTGAAACTGTCTCTTATTTTTTTTTACTCCTATTAATGACAAAGGAACAGATTACATCTGTCCCGGGAGCTGGCCCACCCGGTGACGCGCCCCGCTGTCCATTCTCCTGCTGAAGGGACAGCGTCTCCACTGCTGGGTCTTTCCAGCACACTGTTTCCGCGGTGGCGGGGATAATTCAGACCAATCAGACGCTGCGCCTCGGCCACAGCACATTTAAAGGCGAGAAGAGGCGCTCATTTGATTGGTGAAGACAGCGACCGGCTGTGTTAATCCCCCTCACGTATATTCTCCTCCCTCTCTGGATATGCGTGGAGAGGCAGAGACGTGGGCGTGGACGCGCAACCTCTGCGCCCCTGTGCGCCATGAGTGCGCCTCTCTTGGCACTGCAGGAAACTTGCATGTGCGCAGGTCACACCCAGTCCGCGCGGCGAAGGCCGGCGCAGGCAGGTGCGCCTGGTCTACGAAATTAGAGCCCTAAGTATCTTGTCTTTTCTGTGTATTCAATTGAATATAGGTTGAAAGGGATTTGCAAATCATTGTATTCTGTTTTTATTCGCGATTTACACAACGTGCCAACTTCACTGGTTTGGGGTTTTGTATTTAAAGATGTTCTTTGTCTCTAAAGACTCTAGATATAAAACACAAAGTGATCAACATTAACTGAGCACATGATGGTGTGACCAAACCTGAAAATCTGCTGCTATCATCCAAACAGCTGATGTTTACGTCTGTTTATCTGAATCAGGATTAAAAGGCATTAACTTGAATGACAGGAGGAACAAATGCGGGCGAGGGCGAGGTGGCATCAGATCAGCTGTTATGACCTGGCGAACAGAAACAGAAAGTTCATGTGGATCTTGTGTCAGTTTAACTTTCCTAAACCTAACCCTTTCCTGAAGCTCAAAATGAGCAGCAGAATGTAAACCTAAGACTTTAAATGACTGTTCTCTGGGAAAAAACTACTGTTGAGTTTATAGATCAGAGAATTTAAAGATGGCAGAAAGGCAACAGGAACTTAAAAAACACAGCTAACAACCAAGAAATAGAGAGAGAGCCCACACATGAAGATGTGGACTCACATACTTTGTTTTTCTTCTTATGCTGAGTGTTTTACATTACAATTTTTTATCAACCTTTATATTTATTACCTTTATTACTTTAATCTGTTCTATTTATTGTTTATTATAGTTTTTCAATGATTTCATTTAAAATCAACATTGTTAAAAACTTTATCGAAAACAATTCCAGTTAAATTCACTACATGAGTTCAGTTGCTTGGTTACTTGGTTATTCATTTATTAGACAGGTAAGGCATAACCGTGTGTGTGTTGTAGTTCCTTAAAAAAGTTTAGTGAGCTCTCATAAATAAAAAAGAAATAAATTTGAGGAAAGTTTGAAGAAAAACATAGGATGGGAGCTGAGAGGAAGGGAATAGAATAGAGGGGAGAATGCACACGAAAACACTCACAATTGACAAGCTGGTACTGCCCTCTTGCTCTCTCTGTTTTCTCTCCTCTACTCTTTGAAGTAGGACAGTTCCCTGGGACCCTAAGAAGGTTAATATACTCTGGTGAAGGTAGTCGGGGGCATCTTTCCACCTAGGTACCCAGATTTGACCCACTGCCATGTGGGGCCCACTGGGCTGGCGGCCTCCTCTGGGCTGCTGGGGTGCTCTGTGGCTTTCCTTCTGTGCCCTGGAGCTGCTGGATCTGTGTGTGGTCAACTGGATCTGGGGATGGCACTGGCCTCTTCCCACGGAGGCACCTTGGCTGGCCCTGGGGCTTTGGGGTGGGGGGCTCCTTTGCAGTGCGCCCATACCTTTTCCTTCCTACTGTCTGCCTTGTGGCCCCTCCCCTCCTCTTCCCCCCTCCCTCTTGTGGGGGTCTGGGGGCCTTTTGCCACCTGGGGGTTGATTGGTGGATGGGCCCACAACACGTGGGCCCATGTGCGCCATGTGACCTTGATCAGCCACCCCCTCTGGAGAGTCCCTGGTCCCGGGGGGATTTTAGACTTGTTAAGATCAAAAAAACAAAAGTCATGGTCAGATAGTCTACTGTCATCTTCATCAGACTCTGTACTAATGTTCACCCTGACTCAAAGGTGTCCTGATAAGATTTGGGAGGTCAGAGGTCAAAGTAAATAACAATATGTAATATTTCAAGTGATTTTCAAGTATTGTTGAAGTGACATCTTTTCCAGTGGGTCAGTTGATCGGTTCAAAAGTCATCAAAAGACATGCAGTGCAGGTAAATGAAACAAACAACCCCATGACTCTCTTTATTAACAGCCTATAAATTGAGGTGTTTTCTCCTGTAGGATAGATAGATAGATAGATAGATAGATAGATAGATAGATAGATAGATAGATAGATAGATAGATAGATAGATAGATAGATAGTATCAGCTGTGACTAAAAGATGAACTCATGTTTCAGTTTTGGGTGAATGACAGCTGTCAGTGATGTCAAAGTAAATAAGTCTATCTTAGTTTTCATTAAATATTGTCAAAGTAACATCTTTTCTGGTGGGTCAGCTGATTAGATTTTGGTGTTCAGGGGTTGAAAGTTAAGACTGTTATTGTGACAAAACAAAGACACAACAAAGTGAGTTTCTGCACATCCATCTTTTTATTACAGATTATTGCACGCAGGTTTCTATCTGTCAGAACAGAACAAAACTCTAAATGAAGTGAGAAGCACGATGCTCTTCCTCTCAAAAGCACACTGACACACACAGTGTGTGAAATGATCTGTACAATAAATACTGAACCTGCTCCACATGCCACTTTAGTTACAACAGAATGAGCACGTACACGGAGGACATGTGAGAGGGACGGACACTCGGCGGGTCAGAAGCAGGAAACACCGGCAGCACACGTTTAAAGGAAGAAGCACCGTCTCAGAGAATTCAGAGTGCTCCAAACTCAAGTGCAAAAATCAAAAGACGAGTGGGTCAGGGAGACCCGGACCACACTCGCTCAGGTCAGCGCTATAAAAATGTCCTCACTGTATAAACATCCCCCACATAGCTACAGTTAATAACTTAATAAATCCACCTGTGCTCGGACCAGAGTCACCTCTGTCTCCGCCTCTGTTCACAGGACGGCGCTGTAGCTCATGGTGCAAAACATTTAACTCAAAAGTCAGACAAGTGGGAATCAGCCCACACTTAAACCTGCTCCAGTCCAGTCTGACATCCCAGCAGGACATCCTGACCAAGAGGGGGCGTATCTGATTAGCACTTCGTAGACTAGAATGTTCCATTAGCCTCACTGTGACAACTCCGCCCACTTTAACCCTTTCACGCATTAATTATGAAATCATAAAGAAATTATTTTTTAATGCGACTTTTAATTTCAATCAAGTTAAGAAATTGTCTTTTTTTAATATTCTATTTTGAGGGAGTTTTGCATCTGTCCACTTCACCGTGCATCAACGGTTTAAATAGTAATTTAATTAACTTAATAAAGAACTCCATACGCACGTCTTTGACAAACATTTATAAGGAGTAAATAGAAGGAAAATTAAAAACTGAAGTAAATGTTTTATTGCTGTTTAATCAAACTATTCACTTTGAATCAGACCAAAATCTAAAGTACCGGTAAGAAATTCAAAATTTTTTAAATCTAAACAGCTAACAACAAATTTGCCCTTCATCGGCTGTTTTTGATTTTGGATGCAATATCTCAATATTGTAAAAAATAAATAAAATTAAAAAGTGCAAAGATAATATTTATATGAAACTGAAGACAAGGGTTGGACAGTACTGCGACCTAAGGGTATAAAGGTACTCCAATTCTCCATCTACCTCTGGTGGACACATGCATGAAAGGGTTAAGGAGGAGCCATCAAAGTCTAAACTCTGATGAGGACCGAGCAGGCAGAACCCAAAGTGCAGCGTAGATCCCCCTTAATAGAAAAGCCCCATGACTACAATATAAAATAGCTTATTTGATTGGTCCCCAACGCCCCCCCACAACAGCCCGAACAGAAGGTAGCACCACTGAGCGCAGGTGGAGTTCAGTTTGGATCAGAACAGAAGAGGAGAGACGCACGTGGAGTCAGAGCTGCTGCAGTTTAAAGGCCGTGTTCACATGACGGAGAGTCCACTGAAAACCAGAGCTGTTGAAAATAAGATTCTGCATCAGTGCAGACACACGTGAACGCTTCATCGAGCAGAGGCTGCTGCTGGGCCACAGTGTGAGGTTTGTTTTTGTTTCTTTCTAATAAAGTTGTTGATTTTTTCCTAATCCTAATTTTGATTACATTTTCAGGAAGTGACAGCCATGGCACAGATCAGTTTTGGTGTTGATCTGAATCCAGAAACAGATCCAGAAGTTTTTCTTTTGATAAGAGTGTTGAAAAAGTAAGATCTAATAAATCTAAACTCAAAGCTCAGGTGGAGGCAGTGACGTCTCCTGCTGAAGTTGTCATGATGCAAATTTGCTGCACATTAAAAGAGACGATCTGATGATTAAGGGAAAAAAGTAAAAAGATCAAAACAACAGTTAAAGCAAATGGGCTCACCTGGTTTGAGTTTCTTTAACAAAACAGGCTGTTTGATACTTTAACCCTATAACACCAACTGTATATTTGATACATACTTTTATAATACCTCTACTCAATATGATCAACAAATTACAAAAAATGCATCTGAATACAATCAGATAAATGATAAAAATGTCCTCAAATGGATTATCAGTTGCCAAAAACACTTAATGTATCAAATGAGATATGAAAAATCTAAATGTTGAAAAAAATTATAATTTTCTTGCCATAATCTACAGTCTCGGGCCTTAAAGGGTTAAAATCTCAATGCTCTTTTTAATTTAGTTTCTTCAAACTTTAAAAGTATATTTGCCACTTCACAATAAAAAAATGTTCTTTATTGCAATATATCTTTCAGAGTGGCTCTGACACGAAGTATATAAAACAGTGAATATGAAATATGAAAATATGAAAATCAATGCCGAGCTTCCACTTCAGTAAAAAGATTCAGCTGGTTTTAACTGGGATCAGCTGTTGGCTGGGAGCTGGTGCTTGTGGAAAGCCCTGATGATCATCTCACATCTGTGTATTCGTAGACCGTGTTGCTCTGCAGAACGAAGCATATTTGTGTGTCATGTTTGGTAACTGCTGACCGGGCGTACGTTCTTCTGCCCGCAGGACAGCCCCATTTTCAGTAAATCGTTGTCATGTAATCAAGGCCTGAAAACCCAGAGCCACCCTCATGCCCTCCGTCTTATCTGCACTTCTGTGCTTTGGCTGTGCCCACAGCAGCGTGACATCCACAGAGCTTCAAGATGACTCCTCAGAGATATCAGCGGAGGTTTAATGTCAAAAATGATCAGAAGTGTTTATCAAAAGACTTCAGTGTTTGTTAGGTGCTCCTCTCTAACATCCTTCATCTGTCATGACGTAGTAAAAAAGATGATTACACAGTTTGGAATATAAAAAGAGTAATCAGCTGAAAATGTTTTAAAGTCTTCAATGGAAAAAACCTCTTTAGTCAAACATCAGGCTCATGTTAGCTAAAAATGGGCTCAAGGCTACGTCCACATGCAGGCGGGTGATTTTGAAAACAGAGTTCTCGTCCACTTGCAAAGGTTTTAGGAAGATCTTTGTCCATCACATCAGTGCTGTGAGATGATATGAAGCTGTGACATCCTTGAATCTGTTCCCACCAAAGTCTTATTGGTGTTACAGTTTGACCTGTGACCATGTTAACTGGTGTCTTTTCTTTAATTTCTTTCAATCTGAGATATATCAGATTAGTTTGATCAGATCCTGTAATTAAAAAGCAATTGTGAGTGTTCTTGTCTGTTTCAACTGCTACTACTATATTATGGATAGGGATGGGAATCTAAAACCAATTCAAGTTGAAAATCAATAACAACTCCCTCAAAACTTCAATAACAGTTTTTACACTTTGTTCTGCATGCCTTGGAAATCTGGGATGCCATGTTCTAATCGAAGGCAAGTTTGCAGAAGTGATAACAAAAAAGTCTAAAGATGTGATCACAGCCAACAGGGGGCACGAGACTGATTGGGTGGAAACACCACCAACAATGCAGCATGGCATTGAATTTCTGTTTCACATTTATGCCTCTGAACACCTTCAGAGGTCGACTTTTGTCAAACTACAAACTCAACTGGAATCAATAAAGAACTGGTTTTGATATTGGCATTGATATCAATAAAAACGTATCGTTTCCCGTCCCTGACCAAGGACACAGGCAGCCAAAGGTAACCAGCCAACATGGTCACTCAAGGCCCTTTTCCATTAGCCCTACTCTACTCAACTCGACTCTACCCGGCTCTACTCTACTAGCCTTGTGCTGCTTTTCCATTAGCCCCAGTCGCCCCCCCAACGGGGTGCAGTGTCGCTGTAAACAGCTGAGCGGCACTGCGATGACATCATTTTGAGCCTGACACAACAATCTGTGGCTTTTTGTCACAAACCGAGTAAAAGAGGAAAGCAGAAGAAGGCTGCAGGAGGTAAGAAGAAATACCCCTTGAGAAGCACAGGAGAGTTTTGGAAGCTATACAACAGAATGAAGCCGAGGACGAGAGCAATCCAGCTGCAAAGAAAAGACGTGTGAGGGTAAGCTAATGGTAGCTACTGCTAGCATGATAGGACGTCGCGCTCATGACTCATCCATGACAACACTGTCTGACCAATCAGTAGTCAGCAGTCTATGATGTCATCTTTTAGTATCGACTCAGCTAGGTACTAAAACTATCTTGTTTTAGGAGGTACCAGGCTAGTGGAAACGAGTAGGGCCAAGGCGTGCTAGTGGAAAAGGGCCATTAGGAGACAAGAACACTGACTCTCATGTAAAGGTTGTTTTGTTCGGAGTGTTAATGAGGCAGCAGACAGTGAGGGGAAACTCAGTGTGTGAATAGTTCAGTTATTAACACTGAAACTGGCAAAACTTTAGTAAAAAGCTGTTTTCAAACTCGCCCGAGTACATGTGAACGCTCCCCTCTGTCACTGCAAAACTACAAAATTTACAAATAGTCAAAGCTTTATATTAAAAAACTGTTTCATTGAACAAAATTCTGAGTCGCTCACTGTTTCATCCTGGTTCATACCTGTGAGTCAAATCTGCACCGTAGTTCACGTAACCCTGACCCAACGCCAGAGCTTGTAAAACCAACCTGAAACAAACCCGCTCAGCAACTTAGCTGATCCAACCAAGCCACAACCCCGCCTTTCTGAGGATTTTGGTCACCATTTTGTTTGATAAATAATCCACTATGCGAGCAACAAGACAGATCAGCCACAGGAGACCAACAAATATGTTAAATCTACTTGCTTTACAGGATTTTAGGGATGCATTTCCTCATTTGTCTTTTTTAAAATGTTCCTACAAGGACTGCGGCTGACTGACTCTCTTTCTTTAGTTCTTTCTACCATAATTCTATTTCTATTATTATTCTTTTTTTTCCATATTCTGGACTTGAGGGCTGGTTCACTGTTTTTTTTATTTTTAGACAACCTCAGCTTCTGCCCGAAATTCCTTTGAATTCCTATGAAATAATGACAATGAAGGAGTCATGATTCTTGTTTAAAGGCTGGAAAACAAACAAAAGCATCCTTCAGGCCTTTTCACAGAAGGGTTTTCAGTATGATTTTTTTAACCTAAAGACACAGACTCTTAAATCTTTCCTGCTCTATCTGACAAGACTGTGAAGGAGTCTTTGCCATGTTTTGAGACCTGGGCCAGTGTTCACAAAGATTCTTAGAGCTCCTAACTTATCCTAAAAGTTCTTAGCAAGGAGTCTTAGCTTAGGAGTGATTCAGGAAGTTTCTACGAGCAACTCTGAGCAAGGAGGAGACAGAAAATTTGATCTTAATGAGGAGGTGTGGTTGACCCCGTTGCTAGGTATGGCCGTCTTCTAAAGGCTGTGATTGGTTGGTGGAAAAACACAGACACACAATGCAATCTCTGCGCCCAGTAGTGAATGGACATGAAAATAAACCCGATCATGTAACTTGAACTATTTTAAGAAATACCCAAGCGTTACATTACTTTTAAGTCATGATGATGAAACTCGGCAAAATTAAATTAATTGTGACACAGCTTCTTTTGAACGTAGCCCATCTCATATGTTCAAGCTGGCCATTTTACTACTTCACTGTTTAACTTTATTTGATATTAATGGTGGATGCAGACTCAGCTGTCAGTGTAATTGGCATCCTTATAAAAAGCAGGTTGATGAGGCAGAATGACAAAAATAGGAAATAGATTTTAAAAAAAGAGAAAAATTGAGCATCTGAAAAATAAAATTGCTGATAAATAGAAATTGTGCATCTTGTGTCTTACTATGACGTGTGTTTAATGTTTACATATACAGCTGCCATTACACTGACTGTGAATTATCTAAAGTTCAGTTGTGTAAAGTGAGCTCTGTAAGTATTTACAGTCAGAGCAAAAGTC
Organism: Scarus forsteni; assembly: GCA_036419115.1. Classification (NCBI taxonomy): domain Eukaryota; kingdom Metazoa; phylum Chordata; class Actinopteri; order Labriformes; family Labridae; genus Scarus; species Scarus forsteni. Next base: position 177,729 of record JAZDUH010000308.1, on the reverse strand, counting down.
CCCTCCTGCTGAGGATGAACATCTTCATCATCCACGTCACTGCTGTGTGGGAAAAGTAAGTTCGTCCCTGATGAGGTCAACCATAAACCCAGTCCCTGCACGATGAAGCTGGTATGGACTAATTAAATCATTGTTACCCAGGGTACGGAGAATACCTCTCCTTCCTCTCTGAATTTCAGCACATTTTTCTGTTAAGACACTCTAAGGCTTCTTAAAAGTCCTACACCCTCCTGTTTGTCACCTTAGGAGCTCTCTTAAGGCCTGAGACGCTTTGTGAATAACTTCAATCTTATCAAGGGAAAATTCTTAGAAAAATCTTATAATTCAAGGAATTCTAAGATTTTTCTAAGAATGACATCAGTAACAGTGACTTTTAGCCTTAGGATTCTTTGTGTGAATACGGGCCCTCGAGTCTGTCCAACAGGAGGATCAGTGATTATGGACTCATACCTCTGCCCTCTACTCCACAAACTGTCTCCCTTTCTCTTTTTCATTTCATTTTTTAAACAATCTGCAGTCATGAGCTTGATTGGGTTTTATCGTTACATTTATTACACCAGGACAGACAGAGGCTTTTTGTTCCCCATTTTTAGTCTACGAGGCAACAAAGAGGTACTGATGTCCTTAAAGCAGACATTAATTTATTAACAGATCATTTCTGAGTGTTATCTTGTGTCACCAGACAATGAGACAGTGACACAGCCGAGTGGCCTACTGTACAGCCAGCTGTTTTCTCCAATGAAGCTATCATTGGCACGGTCAAAACATTCAACATGGCCGCCCCCTTGTTGCTGTGTTTGTTTCACAGCACCTCACTTTATTTGACCAAACTCATCCAGATGTCAGTGATAATGAATTTAAAGACAATGTCCGGATGGAGATGGTGTTGGAGCTGCAGACAGACCACCAGGCTGTGGTGGGAGAGTTTCAGCTCCTTCATTAAACAGTTTAAAAGTTTTTTTTATTTAACAATCTGATCGACCAAAGTAGTTTCTGCTAAGTTAGAACGAGCACCAGGTCAAACCACTTGGTGTCAGGTCTATTCTGACTCCCACAGCTTATTTATTTAGGAATGTTTATGATACAAAGATACACAGGGTTGCTCCTGATGTAAATAGAAAGGCAACAATTGTGAAACATTCACAACTCTGTCTTGTTTGGTGTGCAAAGACCTTCAGCCTCTGCTGCAGTGACAAACTGCGGCTTGTTCTTGACCTGATCTTTCTTACAGTATTAGACACTCAGTTTCAGTTGCTGTAGCCTCCTGTGTACAAATGTTGGCAGGGGTAGAATAAAAATTATATTTTTATCTTGCATTTTAGTGGTCTTATTCAGGGCGTGGTCACACTAACTCATGAGTACAGGACAAAAGGGGCGCTATGGCGCAGGCTTGACTCAGAGGTATAAACCAGGCTTTGAAGTAAACCCTTCCCGTTCAGGCCCCCTCTGCTTTACTGCTTCTTTATCACCACCTCTCTGTCTCAGTGGTGTTTAGACCTCCTGTCCACCAGGTGGCACTCACTCACTCAACAACTACTACTGCATGCTGCAACTGCACAGGATCACCTACACACCTCGTGTGCAGGGGTCAGGATTACATTGAGTTGCTGTTCGCACCAACATCTCGCCGCCATTGTCCTCTGAGCGGCTTTACGTCTGAGCCTCTGGCAGCGAGCGGCCCGGCTCGCACGTCACCGCCGGCCCGCCAGCTAAGAGCCCGTTTGAGCTGCGACAGAGGAGAGCTTTGGTCGCCGCAGCGGCAGATGAGGGTGAAGCACCGCTGCCGGTTATGGTGCCGTTGAGGTTCCTGAACGGTCGCTGCCGTGGTAACGAAGCCCTTCGGCGGGGCGGAGGCACGGCAGCTGAACCGCGGAGGCACACCGAGGGGAAACTCAGACCCAACAGACAGCAGCCCGGACAGGAAATGACCTCATCCTGCTCAGGGGGGGCGCTAGGTTCAGTGGAAACAACCTGCGCTCTACTGTAACCATTAGCACACAAGGCTCCGCCCCACTGCACCTGCTGGCCTATCACAGCGGCCGAGCCGTTGTTATTGTCCAGGCGCGGCAGTGGAGGCAGGCAGGGGGGGCCGTTGGTGATGGGGAGCTGCCAGCCGTTAGTCTGTAAGGGCGGCGGGGAGGTGGAGGTGAGCAGGGCTCCCTCTGCTGGCTCTGGAGACTTGGTGCAGTCCATGGGTTCGGTTCTGCCAAGACCAGCCTCCTCGTCCTCCTCCTCTTCCTCCAAACGCTCCAGGGACACCATCTCCAGGCCCACACAAGGAGCTCCGGGCTCCTCATCAGCTCCTGTCTCATGTTCCACCTGTGGCCTGTCCACCTGTGACCTGTTCACCTGTGGCCTGTCCACCTGTGGCCTGTCCACCTGTGACCAGTCCACCTGTGACCTGTCCACCTGTGGCCTGTCCACCTGTGACCTGTCCACCTGCTCTGAAACACTTTTCCTGGAGTCCATCTCCTCCTCCTCGCCCATCCCTCCTTCAGCTCCCTCTGCTCCGGCCTCCTCGGTGTTCTCCTCCATCTCCCTCAGTGTGGCTGCAGTCCGGCTGAGCTCAGGGGTACAGGGGAGCGACTGGCACCTCCTCGGTGGGGCTCTGGCCCCCGGCGACCCTCTGAGGAGGTGGGGGGAGGCACACGGGTCACGGAGCGCCGGCAGGGTGAAGGTCAGGGAGATGACGGACTTGCTGGGCGTGTCTAAGAGCTTGCACCGGCCCCCGTTCAGGTCCTGCCGCAGGGAGAAAGGGTTGACCCTTGCAGGGGTCCCGAGGAGAGGCGGGGTCAGGGTGCTCGGGGGAATCATGTCGGACTGGCTCCTTGCTAAGCCCTGCCGCTGCTGGCTGCGATCTCCAGGAGGACAGGGCGAGCTCAGGCGCCGGTACGGGCTGACGTCCACAGCTACCAGCTCTGTGGAGGAGAAGAGAAGTTAAATAGAAGCATCAGCACAAACATGGGCTCGGCTTCAGGTTCAGAAGGACGGTCTCCAACTGGTCCAATACATTCAATTTGATTACAGCCTCCGCCTCTGGCTTTATGGCAAAACTTATAACAATGATTACATTTTTGTGGTGAACCAGATGATTTTACTCAATAACTGTCTCACTAATAAAGACACTAGGGATGTAATGGTACAGGTAAAATTACTGTTTCCTGTTTTCATTACTGAAAAACTGAGTTTGATCATTACACTGTGTCAATAACTCACAGAGATGCTGCTCATTGCCTGGGAAAACAGTAACTATTGGCCCTTTTCCATTAGCCCTACTCTACTCTACTCGCCTTGTGGTGCTTTTCCATTAGCCCCAGTCGCCTGCCCAACGGCCTGCTGTGTCGCTGTGAACAGGTCAGCGGCACTGCGGTGATGTAAATTTAAGAGCGACACAACAATCTGTGGTCACAAACCGAGTAAAAGAGGAAAACAGAAGAAGGCTGCAGGTGGTAAGAAGAAATACCCCTTGATAAGCACAGGAGAGTTTTGGAAGCTATACGACAGAATGAAGTCGAGGACGAGAGCAATCCAGCTGCAAAGAAAAGACGTATGAGGGTAAGCTAATGGTAGCTACCGCTAGCATGCTAGGTCGTCGCGCTCATAACTCATCAATGACGACATTGTCTGACCAATCAGTAGCCGGCAGTCGGTGACGTCATCTTTTAGTATCGACTTAGTTCACTTGGAACCAGAGCGGAGTAGGTACTAAAACTAGCTTGTTTTAGGAGGTACCAGGCTAGTGGAAACATGCTGCTAATCGAGTAGGGCCGAGTAAAGTAGGGCCAAGGCGTGCTAGTGGAAAAGGGCCATAATTGTCTGCTCCTTGGTAAAGCAGCCGCAGTCTCTCACAGACGGAGGCGCAAATTTGCAGTTTGCAATGCTTGGGCTCTGAAAGTTTGGCCACAGCGGTTTGTGCCCACATAGACAACATACTGAAGACTTTTCCCCTCGAAACATACCAGTCTGGGCAAATTTTGGATTTGTGAGTATGTTCTTGCTGTTTTTTTTCCATTTACATGCCGTGTTGTTAAAGGAGACATCATGCTGATTCATGATTTAATACTTACATATAATATAATAAATTTGAAAACAAGACCTTACACCCCCTTAATTTTCAAAAAATTAGATATTTTATTTTTTCTGATATCCTAGAATGAGATTTGATGCCTCTGAAAATAGGTCATTGCAAGATGTCCACGAGATTTAAATCGTTGTGACAACACGAGGTACATTTCTTTTCATTGGAGTAATCTGATAAAACACTTCCTCCTCTGTGATGTCCGTTAGCCACAAAACCATCACCGAGGAACACATCCACCAGCAGGGGTTTATAGTTCCCTGGCTCACATTCACTCATTACCAGCTCTGGCCTGTAGGGGGACTCAATATGCGGTCGCTGCTTTGAGCCCTCCGGAAAATACAGTAGAAGAAGAAGGACAAGCTGGCTCTACCCCCGATAGAACTGACCAATCAGAGCACAAAGGGCTGTGACGTTGTGAGGTAACTGTAGGTCATCCTCAGATCCGAGTGTTTCAACGAGAGCTTGATAATGGCCTAAAATGAGGATTTTGAGAACGCTATTGTAGGGCAATGAAGGAACTAAATGACTTGTACTGAGGGCAGAAATGCTTTACAGGCATCCTAGTCTGGCATAGTGAAAAGGAGAAACAAGCATGATATGTCTCCTTGAATTCAGAACTGATCGTTTTTTTGCATCTTAATTCAGGTTTTATTTATTTCATCGATCGTAAGTTAGAAATATTAGAGGAGGAAATGCGGAGGAGATCTGCCAGGAAGAGTGGAGACCAGAGGATAGTCATGAAGGGGGCTAACTGCTTCAGGGATTCTCATTAGTAAAACAAAAAAATAGAAAAAAAGGCCTGGACATGGTCTGATATAACAAGCTGTAACATGGACACTAATGCTGCAGGCAAACTAAAATATGTGAGTGTATGTTTAAAGCTTAATTTTGGTCATCCTAAAACTTTTAAACATGTTCATTTACAATTGTTTATGAAGAGAATCCTGTTTTAAGTTCAAATCTGTTTTATTTATTTTCATGTAATTACACAGCTTCAGCATTTATAACATATTTGTTTACTTTAATTCCCATGAAGAAAAAGAGTAAAAACTTCACTGAAAGAACATTTCCTGGTACATTTATTGACATAAATGACAAAAGTCCAGGTGGCCCGTTATAATTATAATATTTAAGGGGTTAAATGATTTGAAGTGTGTGTAAAAGTACTTTTTGAACATTTTGAGCACACTGCAACAATACAGTGATAATAATATGTCATAGTGTTACATCTTTAAATGATACCAACATGATTCTGAGAGCTAGGTGTGGGTTTCCAGGGTCATGAATCACATTTTGATGGTAACTTTATCATGAAACTATGGCTCATAGATGTAACAGCAGCTACCTTGGTGGAGGTTTGTACTCATTGAGGGCTTTCTACATTGTAGTTAGATTATTTATTTACACTCGTTTAAAACAAAAGTGAAAGAATAAAGTAAATCAGATTAAATCACATGTGCAGGTGGTGTAGAAACCAAATGTGGGCTTATTTAAAGACCTCCGCTTATCATGAAAAAGAAGATCAAATTAGAAATGTTACTTCTGATTGGATCAGAGTTCAGTGCGTTCACCAGTGCTGCAGCTTCCTCATGATCAATATCAGCTTGACTGGTCAAGTATGTCAAACATGCAAGAAACGTGAACGATTCACTTTGAACTAACATGCAAACATCCGAGCGTAGTAATGAAGATAAATGATAATAAAGCCAGTCATCTGTCTTTAGGAATGACTGTTTTCCTACATGCGTGACAATATTATCGTGTCCTTCAGGGATTAAATAGGTGGTCGTACCGAGTGCGATGGGCTTCTGTTCCTCTTCTTCTCGCTCAATGCTCTCCAAGGTGAAGACGATGTCAGAGAATGAGGGACGTCTCTCTGCACTCATCTGAAAGTTTAATAAAAAAGGACAAACCTGCTCAGCTACAGTCACATTTTATCAGAGGTCTCTGAATCTTTGACCTGACACAGCAGACAGACTGTTTCATAGATCTCACTGGACCATCTGGAAAAGAGCCCATAGAAAGTGTTCGGGGAGGGCTGAACCCTTCAGAAGCAAATCCAGCAGGGTATTGGACGATTGTTCTGCCAGTCACATTAACTACAGGCCCATCAGATAATGCAATACCAAACACAACTTGTAAAACAAACTCTCGTAGAAACATGTGTAAAAAAAGTGGATCAAAAGTATCTCCACTACAGTAAAGATTGTAGTACTGATGTTTGTTTTCATTTAGTAAAGAAGTTTGGTCAGACCTGACAAAACTGCTGTTGAAGCTGTTAGCATCTGTGCTAATGTCTGTACGAGCAGTCACTTCCTGTCTCATGCATGTACCCTCCCCTCTTCCAGCTCTAAAGGAAGCTGATTGGGCCGTTTCACTTTGGGCTTTTTTAAAATTGTCACAGATTGAAGCTTGACTGATCCAGCTGCAGTGCAAGCTTATGAATCTCTAGCTGGAACTAATACTACCTCTTAGTGACTGCATGCTTCTGTGAGGGACACATGTAAGAGATTAAAGTATGTTATTAAGTAGGGGTGGGACAAAAATAGAGATGGCATCTACTGTCGTCCTCCTTCCTTCGATATGATTATTGATATGCTGGCACCAAATATTTATATTTTAATGAATCTCTAAACATGCTGTATGTCCCTGCATTTATCCCCCCGAGACACTACTTGATGGCTCCACAGGGGGGCGCTCCACACTTGAATGAGTGAAACTGTACAGAAATTACCAGTCAAAGAGAACATTTGATGTGCAGAAATGTGTAGCATAAGTGTAAAGAAAAGTGCACTAAAGGCTCCTGCCACTTTTCATATTCAAAGCGTGGACAAACTTCGGTTTCTACATCACTGAAAGGACAGATAAAGTCGATTATCGAAGAAATGCTGCATCTTGATTATATCGTCATTGTGGACCATGTATCAGGTATTCTATCATGACGTACCCCATGATTCCAATCCCTATAATTAGATTGCTTGATCTAACACCTCCCAAATTTCAGCGAGGACGTTTGTGCTAAGTTTGACAGAAATCCTAACCTGACATGCCAGATGGACAGTTCCATATTGAAAATATTTCACTAATCCATCTGGGGAGGAGCCCTGCGAGAATGTTTTCAGGGGCAGAACCTTCAAAAACAACAGTAGCTTGTGATTGGACCATTGTTTGGCTCAGTGTTGCTTGACCAATCCAAATCAAGCAACACTGCTATGGCGTAGCATATGTTGTGGCTAAACCTAGCGGCTAACGGTTAGCTGTTAGCTGCTACGGCTAATGGCTGACAAGGGCAAACAACAGTAAATGGCCATTAGCTGTAGCGGCTAACTGTTGTTAGCGGCTAACTGTTGTTAGCTGCCATGGCTAATAGCCAACTTTTGTTTGCCCTTGTTAGCCGCTAGCCGTCCCCGTCTTCCCTAAAGGTTAGCGACACGGTTTTCTGTACTTTGTACTTTTGTCCCTCTTTAAAACTGTACAAACTCGGCGCTGGTGATACGAAGACGGATGAAATTTGTTGCTGAGACAGTAAAGAGTCATGTAAGTTACAGACGGTGACAGGGGTGATGTTACATCAACATCATCTGTAAATTAGCGGGTCGACCCGGGTGTGAGGTTTCCACTGAAGTCAATCAGAGGCGAGCTGATAAATGCGATTTGACCCTTTCAAACTGCCAACAGGAGCCAATTATTACCAGTCTTAAAGGGTCCTTTGTCCAGTCTGAAAGGCATAACAGAGTAAAGACACACTCTCAGACCTAAGGCTGATCTGGGGTCACCACTCAACCTCATGAGCATGTTTTTGTTAGGTGAGGAAGCCCGAGTGCACGGAGAGAACCAACAGAAACTCAGGGAGAACATGGAAAGGCCCTGACTGACTTGTTGCTGTGAGGCACGTGCACTACCTGCTGCACCACCGTGGCCCATACACTTAAAAGGAGTGAGAAGCTCCTTCAGCTTCGTGTTGTTAGTGTTTCTGTCACGGTCTGAGAGTCGTCTGACTGGTTCAGTCACCAGGAGCCCAGAGGACAAAGATCTGAATCCTGCAGAGGCTCAGATCTGATTAAAGATCAGACCCCCTGACCCGAGCCGAGCCGTTCTCACTGGTTTATAAAAATCTGATCAGAGTCTAAAGTCAGTAGGTCACTTTATCCTGCAATGCAGTGATCCCCCCTCTGTGAGCTCTGCTGGACAGTTCCTCTGACGGTGACCGAGGATCAGAGACCTGAAGGTGTCGACTACGAATCCACCTGGAAACACCTGAAACTCGTCCTCGCCCCTCACACTTACGTTACAGCAGGTGACGGCGAGGCTGAAGAACACGGGCGGACAATCCCCGACCATGTTCTCGAAGGCGTCCACGTCCAGACCAAAGTCCTGCAGACAGAACAAAAGACAAACGATAAACAAGAGTCTGAAGTTATGGAGATCGTACAGGCCGAGGTTTGACTCTGCTCCAAAAGAAGAGAGTGATCCTGATGAGCTGAGAGCAGGCTACACCTACAGTAACAAGAATAAAACTAATAAAGATACCACCTACATATAATAATAGTACTACTACTTATTAAAAAAAATTGGGAATTGAACATTAAAAAATATAATGATAATACTTGAGTAAGAATAAAACAAAAAATGAAAATAAAAATAACTATAAAAGAAATAAAGATTATAATTACAATAAAATAAGTTCATATTAATAAAGGTGTTATCTAAAAATTATAATAGTCTAGTGACAAAAGTCTGTTATTGTTTGTTTTAACAGTAATTTACTGTAATTCATGTTAAAGTAGATAATACTTTTTATTATAATTAAAAAACAGAACAATACTACTAAGTATAATAACACTATAATACATTTATGACCTTATTAGTACAATAAGAATTTTATCATAAAATATAACAACAGAAACTATTACCATTATTATCCTCATCATGTCAAAAATGAATAGATATGTAACATTTCTGATTTATAATAATAACAATAATAATGATAAAATCAATTCTTTTATAATAATTTAATATATATTTTGTTATTATCATCATAGCAATACAAATGCAAGTCATTTTTAATTGTACTCATGCACAGTGTAATAATAATTATAACAATATGACTAAAAATACCAAAGACTAAATATGATATTTAAAGGGCATTTGTTTTATTTGTAAAATAAAATAATTACTCATCACAAGCATCACTTAATCATCAATTATCTTTATCAGCTTCATCATGTCTGCAAATTAATAAGGATTGATTTAAATTAATATTCATAATGAAAAAGATTTTAAAAAATTATGTAATGAAAATAACTGAATTAGAAATTTAGTAGTTATAATAATTATTTACATTTGTTATTTTTATTTTTATTTTCAATAATTCTAATAGTACCTATGTATAGTACAATAAAATAATATTGTAGATCTTTTCGTTTAATAACGATGTGATATATGATATAATAATATACTCTCATGTTTACTATCTGATATTTCATTGTGTCCTGTCAGTTTTCTGAGCCTCATGTTTTTATTCTTTATTAAAGTCTGGTGGTTGTTCTGTTCACACTCAGACAGCTGATGGGACAAACCTCGGTCCTCGGTAAGAAGTCTGGATCGGCTTCTATCCGTGCGATGATCTCACAGAGGATGATGCCGAACGCAAACACATCCACCTGTAAAGGTGAGACAGAGAGCCCGTCAGAGACCTCCAGACCTTCATGACAGACCATGGAGCAGCAGAAAGCCTCTCCAGGAGAGTAAACAAACATTTACCTTCTCGTTGTACAGCTCTCCTCTCAGCACTTCAGGAGCCATCCAGTAGGGGGAGCCCACGATGGCCAGAGGCTGCTTCCCCACACAGTCGCTGCACAGACAGAAGAGTCCATTTTATTTTATTTTATTCACTTTAACACAAAAACAGACAAACTCCAGAGAGCAGAGTGGTCTCTGGATTTAATGTTTCTGCACTGACCTGTAATCGGGGATCTTCTCAGCCAGACCGAAGTCTCCGACCACAGCAGTGAAGACGCCGTTATCACAGCGAACCAGACAGTTCTGCAAAACAGGGAGGATCTAAAATTATCATTCTCATACAAACCATGACACTCATTCATCATTTAGTCACACTATTTTTTGGCCAAAATTTTCTTATAAAAGGCAGATTCTTATAAAAGCTGTAAACAAATCATTGCATTGTTTGTTTGCCATAATATTTTTCTTTTAGTTTATAACCACGAAAGTAAAGCTTTGTCATCAATCATATTTCATTGTCATGGCTGCCTGGCTGTTCCTCATATAAACAACAAAATAACAACAAAATAAATTAAATACGTAAATAAAATGACCAGAGCTTTTCTAAATCAAATAAGTCTGTTGAATTTGAAAGAAGAAAATCAAAGTCGATTGGCATGTATAATAACATGGATTTTGGGACTACAATGTTGGGCTGGTTTTAACATAACCAATGAAGGTTTCAATATGTGCTGTGTTATTTTTTAATTAGAGGGTTGATGAAATTTAATTTAACCAATGAGTGTCTCTGGGTCTGTTGATGTCAGACCAACTTTGTTCCATACATTTTGTTGCAGACACCAGACAATAACTTTGCATTAGTTTAGTGTAACAGTGATCTTCTGAATATATTGGTTAACAGAAATAATTTGGGGTCCAGTATGTCCTGTTTGGAAATGACCTTCTTAATGATATTTCTAACCTCTTCCCAACATTTTTATTTTCCTGCAATCCCAAATATTTCATGTATTTTACTTGTTTGATTTGTAAGAGCTGGGCCCTCCTGATAAATAACACATCCCTGAATTACCCAGAGTTTGGTTGATATGTGAAACATCACGTCTGCACCGTGGCTTTGCTCTGACGGACGTTGTTCATCCTCGCCCACAGGAAGAGTATTTAAATGGACTTGAGCCTACATGGTGTTTTTCTGGTCGCTCTGATTGACTCCACAATAACAGCCCAGTGAAGCTTTAAACGTGAGATCATAAAAATCCTGAGAGAACCACAATTTCACAAGGCAATAGGAAGTTTACAGTAACAGGAGGAGCATCAAGTGAGCAACAGGTCTCTGTGCTGATGTTCTGATGTTTGATTTGATTGTGCAGCCCTGACACCCGTGAGCACAACTGGCAGCATTCATTCGTTTCTTTGATTGGAATTGTCAGATGGTAATCAGATTGAAAAACATGTGGAATCACTTAAAATAATTGAAGTAGGCTGTAATGTAGCTCTTGTCCTAGCGGGTCACACTTTTTGTCACAGCATAACAGTCATACATGGGGGCGTCTTGAGTGTGACTTCATTTTGGAGTGACCCTCGGTAGTAAAGGAGAGCAGTTTGGGATTCAGCCTCTGTCACAGGTAGTGTGACGTGGGCTCTTAATCGAGGCCGTCATGTCACCAGAGGGTTAGCCCCCCTAATGTCGTGGCTGTACATCGACTTTACGTGGAGAGCAGTCACTGAGGTCACAGAATCGTTCAGTGTGTAGGTGGCTTAAATGAGAGGTGGGCCTATGACGTCAGGGTAACATTCAGTCAGTATTTTCAGATTCTGGAACCCTTTTAAAAAAGCTCAGAACGTGTGGAGGAAACACCAACATGATTAAAAAACTTTACTCCCTTAGGGAACCAGCTCTGCTGCTCGTACCTTGGAGGTGAGGTCTCTGTGGAAGATCCCTTTGCTGTGCAGGTACTGCAGCCCTCGGGCGATGTCCAGACTCAGGCCGATCCTGACGCTCCAGGACAGGTAAAGGTCACTGTCCAACAGCTGCTCCAGGTTTCCTCCATTAATGTACTGAGGGACGACAGAGAGAGAGAGCATGTGACCACGGAGCACGCCAACATCTTTTTCTACTAAAACAGGATTCACTGCTGCTTTTCCAGAGTCAGAGTTTGAGGAACATCTCTGGTTCATGTTCTGGTCACATGATCACAGGCTTCATTAAAGGTGCAGACAGTCCTGGCTGCTGATTGGCTGAAGGGTGCAGACGGCTGTTTTCTTGCCACTATTTGTGTGTCTGTTAGTGCGTGCGTGCATGATTAAAGCCTTACGTCCATCCATGCGTGTGAGTAGTTTATGTAAAATGGGGTGGGTAGGTGGTTTTGAGGGAATGTTTTTAATTTTCTTTCAATGTAAAACACTTTGAATTACATTCATTATATGAACAGCGCTTTATAAATAAAATTTCATTGATTGATCTGCCTGATGAGCAGAACTCTAGACTAACTCAGACCTTAAGTGAGGGTCCAACTTTGTGTGAAGTTTGAAGAAAATCACTTTAATTGTTTTTTTCTTGTTTTTTTTTTTGTTTGTTTTTTTCTTAGAGTCTGACCCTCTAAAAAAGAAAAAAAAAGAAGACGAAAAAAAGGGAGGAAAAGAAGAAAAAAAAGGAAATAAAAAATAATTGTTTTTAGGATATTACATCACCAAGCAAAAAGAATAGACACAAAAGCTGCCGTATGACCGGACATTTGAGCTCAACATCTGGTGTGAAGTTTGTTCAACATCTCCTTCAGCATTCCAGGAAGATTTGGTTTGGTAGCTAAACAAGTCAAAGCTAATTTTTACCAAGTTTTGTGAAGCAAGAAAAATATTCCCTCATGTCTAAAGAGTCCATCACAGTCTTAAAAAGGTAAAGACAATAAGGGAGCAGAAATAATGTAAAACTCTACAACTGTGTTTTGAATGAAAGAAAATAGTGCATGCATGATTAAAATTGCATAATAAGGAAGCGTGGATCAGGACTCCCCTGAATCTACTTAAAAAAATTGTCGAAAAAAAAAAACATGAAAAAAAGAGCCGCAGATATCTTTGAGTGGGATATTGTTTATGAGTGTGATATTTTGTTATTTATAACTGTTTTAAAATATTAGCTAGTTGTCAATTTATTCATTTTTGAAACCTTTTTCTTTGGCTTAGGGGAGGCTCAGACCTCGGCACTTTATTCACGGCAGCAGTAGTTTATCTCTTCACATTTTTAAAGTAAAATGAAACTGTTGTTTTGTTCTTGGATTGATTTTCTATCTCTGTGAATTGTTCTTGATTTTACTCTGTATCTCTTCCTTCATCACATGCACTCCTCTTTCCTGTTGTCAAAATCAAACTTATTCTCATAACATGATTGGACTTTTCAGGTGAACTAGCACCAGAACACACAGATCAGTCGTTTATAAAGGATTCATCGGTCTTTTTATCATATAGTATAGTAATATTAACTCACAGCCATGATGTACAATGATATCATTGTGTAAATAAAAACAGTGATGAGGGTCAGAGGTGGGCGGGCACGCTCAGGGAAACTCTAGACTAACTGATCTTGAGTGAGAGTCTAAGTTTGTGTGAAGTTTTAAGAAAATCACTTTTTTTTTCTTGTTTTCTTTACCTTAGAATCTGACCCTCTAAAAAAAGAAAAAAAAGAAGAAAGAAGACAGAAGAAAAAAAAGGAAATAAAAAATAATTAATTTTTAATTTTTAATTAACCCTTTTTAGGATATTACATCACCAAGCAAAAAGAATCGACACAAAAGCCTCCGTATGACCGGACATTTGAGCTTAACATCTGGTGTGAAGTTTTTTCAAATCTCCTCCAGCATTCCAGGAAGATTTGGTTTGGTAGCTAAACAAAGTCAAAGCTGAATTTTTACTAAGTTTTGTGAAGCAAGAAAATTATTCACTCATGTCTAAAGAGTCCTATTGCAGTCTTAAAAAGGTAAAGACAGTAAGGGAGCAGAAATAATGTAAAACTCTTTAACTGTGTTTGGAATGAAAGAAAATAGTGCATGCATGATTGAAATTGCATAATAGGAAGAATAATAGGAATAATTCCATAGGAAGCATGGATCAGGACTCCCCTGAATCTACTTAAAAAAAACCATTAAAAAAGAGCCACATATATCTTTGAGTGGGATATTGTTTATGAGTGTGATGTTCTGTTATTTATAACTGTTTTAAAATATTAGTTAGTTGTCAATTTATTCATTTTTGAAACCTTTTTTTGGCTTAGGATAGGCTCAGACCTCCACTCTTTTTTTCATGGCAGCAGCAGTTCAGTTTTATATTTAAAAATAATAAGTAAAATTTGAAAGTGTTGTTTCCTTATTGGATTGATTTTCTATCCCTGTGAATTGTTCTGGATTTTACTCTCTCTCTTTCTTGATCACATGCACTCCTCTTTCCTGTAGTCAAAAACAAACTTATTTTCCCAACATGATCACAGATCAGAGGTTTTAAAAAAGATTTATCCATCTATTTATCATATTTGCTGTAATATGAAACCACTAAGATGAACAGTGACATCGTTGTATAAATAAAAACAGTGATGAGGGTCAGAGGTGGGCGGGCACGCTCAGGGAAACGTTAACAACAATTAAAGTGTTTTTTGTTTGTTTGTTTACCTCAGTCAGAGCGTGGAGCTGACCTTCATGAACACAAACCCCGAGGAACCTGAGGAGAGACAAACAGCATTACAGCACAGTCATTTTAATATTTCATTTATTTATGAGACATGTTGCTACAAATTGCTCTATATTTGCTTCATGATTTTATGGCCCTGAATGAGTTGGTATATAAATGTAATTTACTGGACAGTAAGAAGGGTCAGGGGATATTGTGAGTGTGAGTTACAGATATTTACAGTCTAACAAATAAAAATGAGGCCACAAAACGTCGGTCCAAAATCTGAATAAGTTCAAACTCTTAATTAGAGTTTTAAATATTTTTAGAAGTTAAGGCTTGTGCATTTATTACTGATTTAACAGCAATTTTTTTGCAGTTTTGAACATCTAGTTTAATTTTTGTTTATCATTCAGTTCAAATATTAGAGCAGCGTTACAGCCCGTCTTACTCAATATCATCCCCTCTTCAAACTGGACTAACACATTGCAGATTTAATTTACTAATTACTATTTTTTTTCTTTTTAATTTTTGCTATCTTTCCTTATTTTACTTTCTAGTTTTTTGTTTTCTATTTTTTAACTTCATTTCAATTTATATTTATTCTTATTTTTTTTAATTCTTTTTATTTTATTATATATTTAATTTCAAACTTTTAACCTAACCTCCAGTGTTTTCTCATTTTTAAACCTTTAAGATGGCGTTTCTTCAGTATGTTCTGGGTACAGCAGTGAGCTTTATTATTGTTTTTTATTTATGATGCTTTTCATCAACACTGTGTTTGGATTGTGGTGTGAGTGGGTTCAGGGGCTGGTTGGAAAGGGTTTGGGTCATAAATCCTTCATTTAATTCATGTGTTTGTTTGTAAAGCACTTTGTGCTACATTTGTTATATGAAAAGTGCTATATAAATAAAGTTTAATTTGATCTGAATTGATTATAATATGCTGTTAAACTTGATCCTCAAGTCACTCAGTGATCTGCAGAACATGTATGACTTTGACTCTGGCGCCCCCGTGAGGCTCTTTCAGGGACTGAATAAATCACTGCTATGATAAGGAGACACAAATACACTGAGGTCGGCCCTCTTTATTCAAGGACCATAAAGATAGAGGTGGACCTTCACTTTTAAAGTGGTCTCTGTGCAGGTCTTAGTCTGCATAAAAGTTTGATTGACAGCTTTACAAAAGCACAGACAACAAGGAAAGGTTTTCTTTTGAGAATATGGAAACAACTGAGAGCTTAAGTTTGAAGCTAAAAGTTGAAGTAAAAATTGAAGTGATTAGAAGGGTTACAAAAAATCTTAAAGTGAACAAATGCACGTGGTTGGAGAAAATGTTCAAGTAAATATATACAGGCCATTGGGTAACAAGTCTGGATTATTTAAACTATAAGCTTAAATACCTGTGTAAGAGCAGAAGGGGATTTTCTATTTCCAATAAAAGGCAGCTTATTTACTTTTCTCTGACAGCTGAATTAAAAAAGTTAGTCTATATTCAACAGTCAAAGATGCAGGGCAGCGTTAATGTTATTGACTAAATATTTTCATTATAGTTTTTGTTAACAACCTCTTTTCCCTGATGAAAACTGGATATTAAATAATAAAAAGAAGTGCAAATGGACAAAAACTCAAACTAGACTAAAATGCCTGACAGACTTAATCCAATCAGACCTAATATGGTCAAGTAGGAAGTAGAGACAAGTGATGAATCTATCCAATCACAGCTACTTTGGTTGTGTTAAAGGTTGGATGAGTTCAGAGGGACATCCAATCACAGCTGCCTTAGCTTGGTGGTGGTGGGATAAGTTGTGGAGCGATCCAATCAGAGCTGCTCTCTTTATGAATTGATATATTCATGTAGAGCAGGTTCACTGTTTGTTGTCAGTTCTGGTATTGTAACTGAGATGCTCTGCCAGGTAGCCTAAATAAAGGTGACTGCATTTCACACAAAGGAACATTTGTTTCTGTTCATTTAGACATTCAGACTTTACTAATATTCAATAAAGGGTTATTAGATGTTTCATTTTATCCAAGAGGAAAACAGGACTTCAGAAATTCAAGAAAACATAAAAATGCCTTAAACTTTACACTTCAGATTTAAGTCGACTAAATTTACAGCAGATTTCATCGACTAAAATGTCGAGAAATTTCATCACCTAAAGCAAGACTATAATTAAAACAGTTTAAAAGACTAAATTATGACTTAAACTAAAAGATATTTAAGACAAAGGCTAAAACTAAATTAAAAAGTGCTGTCAGAATGAACCTACTTGAGGATGTTGGGGTGGCAGAGCCTGTTCATGAGCTGCACCTCTCGTAGCATGTTAGCTTTGTTACTTGCCAGCGTGTTCATCTTCAGAGCCATCACCTGTCCCGTGATCCGGTGCTGCACCTAAAATCAAGAAGCGGAGAAGAAAAGAAAGTCAGAGACCACATGGTGGTTAGGGAGAGAAAGACGGTCCCTCAGGAGTTTAAAGTCTTCACTTCTCTACATCACAAACAGCTCATCAGCCAATCATAGCAGCAACTCAGTGCATATGCTGAAGGTCACACTGACACCAGAATGAAGACGAAAAGAGGATTTAAGTGACCTTGAATGTGGCGTGGTTATGGGTCTGTAGAAACCTGCTGATCTGCCAGGCTTTACAAAGGATGGTCCAAAAAGGAGATAACATTCAGTGAGGGGCACTTCTCTGGGTGAAAATGCTTTTCTGTCAGTGGTTCATGATGACAGAGAGACAACAACTACAGCAACAGCAGCAGACCACACCATGTGACACTCCTGTCAGCTAAGAACAGGACACTGAGGGACTGACTTTAAATTTGGACAAAAGAAGATTGAACAAAAAATACTCCTGGTCTGATGAGTCTGGATCTCTGCTCCACATTCAGAGTTTGGTGTGAACTTCATAAACATGGATCCATCCTGCCTTGGATCAGCGGTTCAGGCTGCTGCTGGTGGTCCCTCAGTCCCACCTGAGCATGGTTCAAACCCCACAGCCTACCTGAGGATCACTGATCACCGTGTCCATCCCTTTATGACCAGTGTTGGGAGTAACAGCGTTAGAAATAACAGCATAACTAACGCCATTATGTTTACCCAGTAACAGGTAATCTAATTAATTACTTTTTCATGCGTTACAACACCGTTATCATTACTGACGGTGAAATGTGGCGCGTTATTTTGCACCGATGTCAAGTAGCCAATATCTGATCTGCCTCACTCAGCCAGACACAGACAGGAGCTGCACCGCTAACAGACAGACAAGAAAACTCAATACCAGAGTTGCCAGGTCTGCTTATTGTAAGCGACTTTCGGCTTCTTCTTTTTCTAGCTTGCATGTGTATATTGGGAGTTGTGTGTTGCAATGTTTTGGGCTGGTACTAATAGTGCAGTTGCTCATTTGTGCTTGTTGTGCCCCCAAACCATCAATATAAACCCAATTCAGAAGTTAATAAAATTATTTTATCCCACCCAAACACAAATGTAAAATTACGGTAAAAGGCATTTACACCTAAAATAAATCCTTGTAGCCAGATTTAAAATAATTTCTAATGTAGTTACTGCTGTTTTTACCATAATAGAGCTGTAAAGGATTAAGGTACAACTTAGATAAAACCTGACATGTCTGTTTGGTTACAAAAATCAAGGTTAGACTGTTTAGCAATAGCAGAGTTATAAATAACAGCAGCCCCTCCCTTCACTTCTGTAGAAAGAAAAGGATGTTCACCTCTAAACAAAAGGATGTTTAATAAGTAAAATTTAGAGACAAAAAAGAAGAAATATGACTTGGAAATGGAAATGCAACGTGGATAGAAATTAAGACACACTTCATGTAGGTTTCTGTCTTTAAAAATGCTTATTTCAATCACAAAATCTGGCAACACAGCTAGCTGCGGCAGCGGTGAGTCTGGAGCGTCTGTGGAGTTAAAACTGGAGTTTTCGGGATGGAAGTAAAAGAAGTAAAAGTGAAGAACACACATGTGAAGTGTCCATTATGTCCTAAAGCAAAGTGTTTGTCTGTTGTTAGTAAATCTAAAATCTAGAGACCAAAAACAGCGAGAACTCCGCTGATGATGTCAGAGCTGCTGCAGCAGGTAACAACAAGGAAGGACACAGAGACGGAGACACACAGTTCAAGAGGAAAAGAGTTTTTTTAAAAAGTAATGCATCAATTACTCTCCCTGGTAACTAATTACATTTATGAAGGAGTGATTCCATTAGTAATTCAATTACTTTTTTGGGAAAGTAACTAGTAACTATAACTAAATACTTTTTTAAAGTAACGTGCCCAACACTGGTGATGACCACAGTGGACCATCTTCTGATGGAGACTTCATGTCTCAAAGCTCAGATCAGCTCACAGGAGATTCTCAGCATGGATGTGCAGCAGCACCTCCAGTGGACCAACATCTCTGAGGCTGCCTCAGCACCATGTTTTTCATCTAGTTTATTTATTTGTTTATTTAATGGGGACAGTGCACAATAACGAACATCAGTTAAAGGTGCACTCAGCGATCTTCTAATCTTCTAATCAAATGCAGTATTTGTGAAATTCACCGTAATTCTCCTCTCCATCCACAAGATGTCTCCACTGACAGCATGTTGAAAAAAAAATCCGGTCTCAATACACAGCCTTGACTCAGAATTTCAGCAGGTAAATACTATGGCTCGGACCGAGTTACCAAAACAAAGTAAACCCCCCCACATCCAGGGGGCAATCATACTCATGCGCAGATCAGTCAGAAGGGGGAGGGGGAGTCGTAGTTTGCGTAGCGTGCGCAGTTAGCGTAAGAGAGAGATACAACAGTTGCGGTAGCAATGGCTGAAAAACAGCCCAAAAGAAAAAGGTCAGAGGAGTGAAAAGTGGAAAAGAAGGGCTATCACCAAAAGAGCAAAGACCCGGGTCAACACTGGTGTTTGCGTTCCGGGTGGAGGAACTCCGCAAATTGAAAAGACCTGAAAAACGGACGCGAAGTTCGCCGTCCGCCTGCTGGATAGGTTAGCAACATTAGCGTGGTGCTTCACATAACAGTAACAGCCGTCAGGCATTCATCTTATTGTCTAATCTGCCAAAATGTACTGTTGTTCAATATTGTCAGTCGAGTTGTCTGACCAGTCGGGGTTTCCTTAGCTACGTCAGCTACGCAGTTTCTACGGCCGTTTCCATGACGATGCACGTCCATCAGCTTTTGAGGCGGGTCTAAATTGAATATAAACAAACCTCCACTCTTTTCTCCCACATCGCTGACTACACCTTTAAGAAAACTGATTTAAATATGTCGGATTACAACATCAGCACTAATTTACATCCACAGTCCCGAGGCAGGTAACACACAAACATTATGGCAAAGACAGAACAGGACAATAAATCACAATTAGAGCAAATTACAGGACAGTCCATTTCTAAAACCCTTTAGAAAGTTTGGCACTCCCGTATGAAGAGTGGGAGACTGTTCCAGATCTGAGTGGCCTTTAAAGAAAAAGGAGTTCTGTTGAATCTGCCATGAGGAATAAGCTCTGATGTTTGCCTGCGTACCTAATAAAGTGGCCAGCGGAATAATTAAACATTTACATTCAATTCACGAAGCTTAGTTTTACTATGTTTTTTCCTATGTCTTAAATTTCATTCTAATTTTGTCAACTGCAATAACTAAAGAACACTACACCCAAGAACACAAGAAATTTCCTCATTCTGCTGACTCACCCTCATGCTGAACAACAGCTGTGGAATGTGAGTTCTTGGAACATCTAGGATGCAGAGTGCGATCTGTTCATGCTGTCCACTGACATTGATATGATGACTTAGATAAGAGCCGACAGTACTGTTTAGGCTATAAACATGTAGCTAAATGATGTCCAAAAATGTGACAATTACAGCGCTCAAATAATATTGGATACGCCACACAAACAACAGACATCCTAGATGTCCACAGTGTTGTTCAGCATGAGGGTGAGTAGAAAATTCCATATGATAAATCAGTTTAAGCATATTAGCTTCTCACACATGGTTGAACACATGTATGCATGTATTACTGACTGAAATCTTAACTGTTCTCTGCTTTCTCTTATAGAAAGGTGAGCTCCTTTGTATAAATCTGATGGCTTTTTGACCTCTCCTGACACATTTCTTTGTTTTCTGAATATATCCAGTTTGATCTTGTGTATTTTTATAGCGCAAATCTAATAAACAAAACAATAAACAATTAACAAATGTTAAAGTGTCTCTTATATTAAAAAGAGATTTTATGTTTCTTTTAAGTATTTAACCTGAGGATCCTTCACATTATTATATTTGGCTGTTTTTGTTATAAAAACACTTTAAATTTTCACTTAGAGCTGAAACTGCAGCTGACGGAAACAATCCATTCAGTGTCTGAACCCACAGGACTGAGCGAGTGCACAGTATGTGTGTGTGAGTGTGTGTGTGTGTGTGTGTGTGTGTGTGTGTGTGTGTGTGAGTGTATTAATAGCTTCGGACTAATAGGCTTTCTGGATTTCCCATCACTCCTCCTGATCTGCACAAATCCACGGTTACTGAGGCCTCGTCCAGCAGCAGAGCGGAGACGCACACACAAACACACACGGGGCACAAACTTAAGGGTCAAGGGTGATCCAAATAAACCGTGAGCATAAGTCTTCATTAAAAAGCACGGTAAGAGAAATGTGCCGACAGGACCAAAACAAACCAGGAGACGATGAGCGGAGACCAGAGAGGGTTTAATAGATGGAGAGACCTGCCGCCTACAGCAGGTCTCACAGAAACAGGGACATCAGGGCTCGAGCTTCGTACCTGGCACAGCTTCTGTATCACCTTCAGCAGGGTTTCCAGCGAGCTGTGACCTACAGACACAGCTGACCTCTGAAACATCAAAGTATCACCATGGCTACGGGCAGCAGTCATCAGAAAAGGCTGCTGTCACTACAGGACTTCTAAAACTTTCCTTTTGTTGCTTGTTTCTGTTTTTGGAGAAAGTTTTTCTCCAAGCTGTAGGGATGGGAATTGATAAGATTTTATCAATACCAATGCTGTTAACGATCCTGCTAATCGATCCAATTCTTTAACGATTCCCTTATCGATTCCTGCAGATTTTGCGAGTGGGTAAATATTGGTCTGATTTTCAGTGGCAATAATGTCAAACACAATAATAATGTTCCTACACATGTTTGAATTTATCTATATTAATGAATGAATGTAAAAACTGAGAATATTGGTGAGTAATTAATAGAAATGGCCGCTAAGCAGTTTATTTAAATGACCTGCCAAGCTTAGTTTGGAACTATTCGGCTGCTTCATGACACACGTTACCCTTTCACTTTCTGACACCTCAATGATGTGGCTCTCTCTTTCCGCAGCTCTAGTCCTGACTGGCAAAGCAGTTGTTGCAGTGCATTGTGGGATTTGTAGTATGTGTGGTTCTTTACAGTGTAATGATGGACATGTGGAATTATACTGCAGGCTGTTTTGACATGTTTGTCATGAGATGTCCAACATAACACTGTAATGGAGACCTTGGCATAAGAGAAAATGAGGCGTTAGGGTTGTCCAAAGATCTATACTATTGAACATTGAAAAAATATGAAGTCCATCATCATATTATAATAATAATTGACATCAAAATATAATCAGAATAAATAACCTTCAGTCACATGTTTACCTAGGAGAGAGAGGACTCTATCCTATGCATAAATATTCTGAAAAAAATCTAGAAAAGAGAGTGAAATAAGGAGTTATCGCTCCCTGCTAGTTCTAAACTTTTACATGGGTGTCTATGGGGGCTCACTTCTTTTCAGGAGACAGCCTCTAGTGGACAAAACAAAGAACTGCAGCTATTTTTGCCTTCCATCATTTGCTTCCTTTCCGAATCAGGGTATCATTTCTCAAAAGATTCAGGATGGGGATGTAAATAAATGAATATAAAGCTGCTGGCTTAACCCAGCGTCCGCATGTCTCCCCGGGTCGTGACCACGCACAGCTGAGCCGTGAAACACGCCGCTCGAAGTATTTACTCAGGATGAGGGTTTAAACAAAGTGCACATTCTTCTGCTCTAATCTGAAAAAAGCTGAAGCTGTTAAACACTCAAGAAAGATTAGAGACCAGGAGAGGAGTGCACGGAAGAAAACAAGCTGCATTATGTTGAATTCATTTATGAAGAAAATTCAGACAAGGAGGAGGATGGACGAGGTGAAGGTTCTTCAGGGCGTAAGAACAATTGACAAGAAGCACAACAACCTCTTTAAGACTGTAAAACAGCAAACATGGGTATTACTCAGATACATATTTGATCATCTGAAGCCAAAGTCTGGATATTTCTTCAGAGTAAAAACATGTTTGGTGTCCTTAACGGCTTCTGCAGCCAAATGTTATTTTGGATGGCGAACATCGTCATCACCGTGCACGCCAAAGCACACTTAGCCCACAATTCGATACGTACCTCTGTTTGTGGGGCACGGTTTTCAGTCAGGTTTGGAAGCCTCAGCCATTGTGGTCCTTTTTCTTTTATTATTAACTCTGTTCCTTAGGAGGCATTCAAGGCTCATTTCACCACACCAGCAAATATTTAGTACAGAGAAATGCTTTATTTATATTCCTGAACCTTTGTTTTTACCTTTATCAGTTAAGCATGAGAAAAAAAAACTTTCATGATGCAGTTTGATGTATCTAAAAATAACCTAATAAACCTTTTATTGTGCTTTTACCAGTAGATTATGACTGTTAAATTGATTTTAAAAACTGCCCTTTAATCTCCTTTATGTCTTTTTTTTTTTGTCCAACTGTCATTGAACACATCGTAATGCAATTGTTGGCTTGTTAAGGCTCATTAGGGATCGTTAAGTTTCTGTCTGTTATTCTTCCAAACTCTGCCGGACTTTCACTGGATTACAACTTTTAACCAGCAAGACTTTGGAAAAAGTTTGAGTGTGTTTTTGGAGAAGATGAGGAGGATTTTTCCTGCTGCAGACGCCGCGTCATCAGGCTGTTGTGGAGCTGCTCTGAGTCAATTTTCAGTGTCATTAACAATATTCCACTTTCAGAGCTGATGTGTGCCAATCCTGATATCGTGTTGATAATGTCAACAGCTCTAGTTTGAGCACCAATGGTTTTATAAAATAAGGCTCTGTGACAGGACACATGAGGCTCCATCGCTGTATTGATATCCTCAACTTTATTGTTTTTCAGGTTTGGGAAGTGCAGCGCTATCTCCAGTGTGAGGCTGTGAAGAGACAGATGTTCTGTTGGTTTAACTTCTCATTTACTTTTTAATTTTTAAAACAAAAAAGTATTTATTCTTTCACACATAAATCTTACAGCCCTACACTGAGAGGTAGGGCTGTAAGATTTATCATTTTCAAATTGAAATCACAATTTCAGACAATGCAATCATCACCAAAGCTGCAATTTTTTGCAGCTCCTTATTGACCCAGAATCTGTTGTGTCAACTATTTTACGCATACAGTTTTTTGAATTTGCATTCACAGAAGTGCTGGTGAGCAGGTCAACAACACAAGGCTTCTGTTCAGGAGTAGGAGTTGGAGTATCCTTCAAATCAGGGGTGGGCAACTGGCCATCCAGGGGCCATATGCGGCCCACCAATCATTTCCCCCCCCAAAAAACAGAAAAACAATAAAACAAATTGGGCACATGAAAAACAGAAAAACTGTTAAATATGATTCATCATGAGTCGGCCTGTCACGATAATCAATAAATCAATTAACCGCAAAATAAATAAAAATGTCCTCGGTAAGTCTGCCGGCCTTGATAAATTGACACGTGCATGCATGTTTGTTTTCCTCCTCTCTTTTTACCAAACAGGCTGGATGAGAAGATGGTTCACCCATGCAACTTTCTCAACAACTGGGTGTGTTGGTTCTATAGCGGATTTATAGCGGAGTGAGCATCTGTCAGCCATTTAATCTTTGTGGAGGGAGGTGGGGCCACTTGCGTACACACACAGAGAGCTGAAGGAAGCATCCAGAAGAGTAACAAGGAAACAAACACAAATATGAATGAAGGCACGAAGGATACTGTTCCTAAGCTGAATGCCACAGCCCCAGTGTGGGAATATTGTGGTTCAAACAGAATGAACAAGGTGTGAGCTCATGAACAACGAAAGTGCGAGTTCACAGACAGTGTCGTTCGCTACATTGCAAAAAAAATGCAACCATTCAATACGGCTGAAAGCCAGCATTTCTGGAAATGTTACAAACATTTGACAGACAGACGAATTGACTGGGAGAAAGTACATGTCACAAACAATTCAGGAACTGTATAAACGCCTATTTTTTTATTGCTTTTGATTAGTATAATGATTTTTAGTTACATGCAATTTTTCCCAAAAGAGAGTCCATTTCATTTTCATCCTTTTTTTCCCATTTTTTTTGTTTGTTAAATGTATTATATTGTTTGCTTAATTTATTTTATTTCAAACCACTTGACCTTCCAATTACAGTTAAATATTTTTAAGAAATTAAAATTTATTGTTCTGATACGGTGTACTCACTTAATTATGACATATATTATTATTACATGAATGAAAAAATGACGTTTCAAAATAATATCGGCAATAATATCGTTTATGGGCAATAATTTTTTGGACAATTATCGTCCAGCAAAATGTGTTATTGTGCCAGGCCTAATCAGGAGTAACCAGTGCTTCATAATGCACAAACTAGGATAGGTGATAAAATATTCCTATGTATATTAGTAAAATTATATCCAGGCATAACAGTAAAGGTAAAAAATTTGTTTCTATAAATTGGAAAAAATCACTTTATTGCATCAAAGAAGGTTATATTGGCTTCAGTTCTGTGTCATATCCATTAAATCATGATTTTTATTGTGTTTGAGTTAAAATAGACTAATGCTGGAAGAATCTTGTTTAGAAACATAATATTTGTATTTTTTGTTTATTCATATTTTCCTCATTGAGAGTGTCTGACAAAATGTAGCGGTAAAAAAAGGTTTTACCCTCTTGGTAATCAAAGTTGCCCTTCCCTTCCTTAAATAATGAAAACAGATTATTTATCATCAATATTAGAGACTGAATAATGTGTTGTGTGTTTTTGATCATTGATTTCCTCACTGTTGTCTACGCTGTAAACATGGGGAATACTGCCCTGAACCTTGATTTGAAGATATTTGCCAGAAAAATTGCAGTTAGATCTTTTGCCTAATGACACATATGTCCCCATTCTGATCCTGAGGTACTAGACTGGACTTTTTGCTCAGCCCTATCCTCACCTCAGAGATTTCCTCGACATGAAAACCTGACTGATCGTCTGAAGGCCGTCGTCCTGCCGTTTAATTTCGTGACCCTAAGACCGTCTACATGCACAGCGGGGGAGCTATTATTGGAGTGATTCTCCATCAGCTCTGTGTGTGTCTGTTTACACCTGCTCGCACATGCTCAGTGTGCATGGGGCGGTCATGTGACCGTGTCTTCAGGCGTGTTGGAGTGGACGGAGATTATCTGTGAAACGGTGCTAAAACACTCGTCTGGACCGAGCGTGAGAGTAATCTGCTTAGGCTGAGTGCAGGGCAGGGCCCACTTTCAGCACATACAGCGGGGAACGCACGTCAGGGCTGGGCAATGTGGACCAAAAATCATAAAATCATATTTAAGAAAGACGAGGACGTGCGTGACCTCAGAAAGGGAATAAAAAATCTTTTATCTGGGGCTCCAACTCATCTGAATCATCAGTGTTGTTTCCCCTCAGGCTTCAGGATTCCCTCATCACTGCCTTTCACTACAAGTGGAGGGTTTAGCCCCCGCAGACGGTTCAAGCAGCAATATATACTCAGTGGCCTCTTTATTAGGTACACCATGCCAGTACCAGGTTTCCTTCAGAGCTGCCTTAAGTTAGCCTGACAAGCCAGATGGACAGCTCCATATATCTGCCACAGAAATATTTGGGTAGGAGCCCTTTGAATTTGTTTTCAGGGGCAGAACGTTAAAAAAAGCACAAGCTTGTGATTGGACAATCGTTTGGTTCGTCACATTCATCACAGACCAATCCACATCAAGCAGGGTTGGCTGCTATAATGTAGCATACATAGCGGCTAACAGAGGTGGGAGAAAGTCACTGTTTTGCAAGTCTCAAGTAAGTCTCAAGTCTTTAAACCCAAGTCTCGAGTCAAGTCTCAAGTAAAGACGTGCAAGTCCAAGTCGAGTCTCAAGTAAAGACAAGACAAGTCAAGTCCATCCAAGTCATAAGCACCGTTGACCAATAAAAAAACAATAAAAACCAGGACAGTTTTGTCACTTTATAAAAAACAACCAGGACAGTCAGGGCAGGACATGAAAACAGGACACTTGGTCACCCTGGGCCTTAACTTTCCAATTATTTTCAGCTTTCAGTCTCAGTTTTTAGCCACGGCGAGTTTACGAGCGAACATATACCGTTGTTGCATATAACAGATGCTATGCCAAAGTTACCCAAAAGGATTCCACAACAGGTACCAGACCAACTTACATTTCTTTGTGCAGCTTCAGGTGCCGAACAAAGTTCGACGTCGTCACCTCTCCGTCTGTTATTCTCACGCTGCAGGTTTTGCAGACGACAATTTGTTTTTTGTTTTTGACATCGTAGTTTGTGAATGCAAATGAAATTATCCCCAGTAGCATGGTTCAGCATCTCTGGGTTGTTCTGACACTCCTTCAGTCTTGTGCTCAGTGAAGTAACTGTGTAATCCACACCCTCTTTGTTTATTCTTCTAAACCCTGATTGGATGTTAATAGATGCATTCAATGGGGCAGATCCTGTGGGAAAAATATTGTCTTTCTGGAAATGACAAAAATCAGTCACTTAGTTGAAAACTTTGAATGGGGGCACATTTTATTCAACAGTCTTACTGAAAATTTCAAGTATTTTCAAGTCATCAGACTAAAGTCAGAGCCAAGTCCCGAGTCACTGATGTCAAAGTCCAAGTTGAGTTGCAAGTCTTTGATGATTTTGTCAAGTCGAGTCCAAAGTCATCAAAATTGTGACTCGAGTCTGACTCGAGTCTAAGTCACATGACTCGAGTCCACACCTCTGGTGGCTAATGTAGCAGCCAATGGCTAACAACAGTTAAAACAGTTCATGGACATTAGCCTTTAGCCGCTAACTTAGCTGCTAACAGCTAATGGCCCTTTAGGGTTAGGGTTGCACTAAATTGTACCACACAGATGATTCATTTAACACTTACATGTGAAATGAACCTCGTCAAAGACAATCCCTACAAGTAAACTTCTGAGGAGGGCAGATCTCGCAAAGTTTCACTGAGTAGTCATGAGGACAATAGGCTAATTGGCATCTCCGTTCTCAACTTCCGGTTCTCAACATCCAGTTGTCGTCACATCTGCATTCTGCAGCTCCCGCCTCTCTTCCCTGATTGGGCCGTTAAGAATTCAGCCGAATGAATTCCTTGGACTACGGAGGCTGGCAGACGGACCTGCAGGATTTCAGGATCAGGCTGCTCTGTCTGCTCCAGGCTAGCCTTAAGTCTTCTGAGCATAAATTCAAGAAGGAGTCGAAGAATCCCTCAGAGATGTTGGTCCATGTCTCCATCAGAGCATCAAACAGCTGTAGAACATCCATGAGGAGAATCTCCTGCTCCACCACATCCCAAAGGGGCTCTAATGGATTGAGATCAGGTGACTGTGGAGGCCAGTGCAGTGCAATAAATAACCAGTTTGGTCTGAGCTCTGAGACATGGAGCTGCTGAAGTCTCCATCAGAAGATGGTCCACTGTGGTCATAAAGGGATGGACATGGTCAGGTAGGCTGTGGGGTTTGAACCATGCTCAGGTGAGACTGAGGGACCACCAGCAGCAGCCTGAACCGCTGATCCAAGGCAGGATGGATCCATGCTTTATGAATTTCACACCAAACTCTGAGGATGCTTTCCCACTTGGGCCCTGTCCCAGATCCGGGTGCGATTGAGCCCAAAGTCCGGTTCATTTTGGTAGTGTGAATGCAAACAAACCGCGCCCTGGCACCGGGCCGGGCCCACTTGGGGAAGTGGTCTCCAGCACGATTGAATAGGACTCGGTCACGGTTCGGTTTGGATGTGAATGCAAGCACGCCAGGATACGGGACTTTTGCTGTGTGACGTCACAGTTGTACGACTCCCTGAGTATTTAGCTCTGCCTGTGCTGTGGTCTCTATAAATTCTAACAACTACAGGCTGTCCGCACTTTTTTGGAATGCCTTGTGGAAATCATTAGACTCTAGTCGACAAGTGGTCTGTGGGAGGAAGATCGCTGCTTGCTTCTCGAACAATGAAAAAACACCCATAAATGCACGAAGGACTCCATTGCCGGTGCTTAAACACCATCCCTGCTAAAAGAAAACCACCTTCAAAACTTTTCCATATGCATTTTCCTTTGTTCTGATTTACAATGAGGGTCGCTGATGTTGTCTCAAACACGATACAAAAACACATTAGAAGGGAAAAAAATGAAGAAGAGCGAGACATAAACATTGGTTGCTTGGTGCGGCATGGTTACCATGGTAGCCTCTTCTTCATTCACCTCCGTAGCAGGTTTGGTAACCAGTTACGTGCATATCGCCCCCTGCTGTTTCAAAGTAAGTAAATACGCAAGTGGGCCCGGGCACGGTTCGATGTTGCAAGTGTGAATGCAAGGCAGCAGGGGAGGGGGGCGAACCGCACCGCAACACGGTTTGAAACAAGTGGGCCTAATGTGAATGTGCCCTGAATGTGAAGCAGAAATCCAGACTCACCAGACCAGGAGACTCTTTACAGTCTTCTTTTTGGTTTTGATGAGTCTAAATGAACTGAAGGCTCATTTTCCTGTTCTTAGCCGACAGGGATGTCACCTGGTGTGGCTCCCTGCTGCTATGGCTCATCTGCTGGACTTCGTGTGTGTTCAGAAATGTTCTTCTGCTGTCCTTGGTTCTAACAGATTCATTGAGGCCTCCTTTGTGCCCCCCCCCCGAGTGTCCTCAGACTTCTGTTGCTTTTATTGAGAAAATGAAGTTTGGTTCAAAAACAAAAAAAACACATGACTGAAGCAGAGTGAAGTCTCTGCAGTCATACAGCATCACAGATCCTTCAATACAAAACCAAAACAATCAGATAGGGCCGGAAAATTAATTAATTAATCAAGCTTTGATTTCACTCTGAAATACGGTCATGGCTTCAAACAGTTACGAAAACAAGATAATCAAGATTTAATAAAGCATCACATACTGCTGTGCTTCTGCCTACATGTTTAATCATGTGCTTATTGTCTCTGTTTTTCATCAGTCATATGCTTTATATTTTGTTTTCTCTACATTTACCTTTGCTTATTGCTGGTTAGAAGTCTTTATAATGTCCCAGTGTTAGAGAGTGTATTTCCACATAATGAAAACACTGCTGTTTTGATAAAATCGTTAAGAATCTTGATTTCAGTATCAATCAAAATAACTGTGATCATTTTTTTAACCATAACGGAGCAGCACTACAACCAGCTGAGCTGACACCACATAATGAAAAAGCCCTGATATACTGTATATACATCTCATACACAGGTTTGTATTATTACTGAAATATTTTCAAACAAAAATAATTGTTCCCTGTACTGTTTATGATGGACCAAAATAGAAATAAGTGAGTCACCATTAGGCATGACAGAGCTGAGACAGAACAGGAGGATGAAAAAGCTAATGCATGATGAATGTTTTTCAGGTTTCAAGTGTCTAAAAATGCAAAATGATGAGCTGCAGCCTCAAACCTCAAACTTTTGTAGCTCCTTTAATTAAAGCAAAACCCTTTAAGCTTCATGATCGTGTTTCAGAGATAATTACCTGGAAAAAACAACAGATAAATCAAATATCACATTTCAGCTGAGCTACCAATAACATCACGCATGTTAAATATATATGTTTATTTTAACACTTTTACATTTACTTGTTGTTTTTAGTTTTCATAATGTCAGTGCAGTTTGGGTAAAATCAACATTAATCCTGATAATCATTTCAAGATCAGTCAAAATACTAGTGACCATGTTCAGCCCTTTAAAAGAGTGGAGCAGCTCCAGCACATACAGCCATTACATCTCTTAACAAACATTAACCACACGCATAAACACACGGAGCAGATGGAGCCGATGAACACGTGACACATGTGCACGTCCTGTAGATGAATAATGAAGAACGGATGAATAAAACATAAAGATGCTTTAAAAAGCTGCTCCTATGATCCATATGGACTTTGGCTCCAAAGCTCTGCCATCTTTGAGGCTGTCAAACGTTGGGGTGCGTTTATTATCTGAAACGATGATCACTCATTAAGGAAGCACACAAGAGTGTAATCCTGTTCATTTTTTTTTTTTTTTCGTGTTTATTCTGCACAGCAATGTCTCATATCTTCAGTTTTGTGGTCTCAGAGAGGTGGAAGTGAATCTGCTTCACAGCAAGAAGGTCGCTGGTTCGATTCCCATGTTGGTCAGGGACTTTCTGTGTGAGGTTTGCATGCTCTCCCTGTGCATGCATGGGTTCCCTCTCACCCAATGTCAGCATGGACAGGCTTAAGACATAGACGATGGATGGATGGTCTCAGGAAAAGCTCTGCACTTGTTGTGACTTTGGGAATAAAACTTAAAAGTTATAAAAAAAAGTTTAGGAACCACAAGACAAATCCATGTTACACTAATCTTGACAAGTGATTTATGCCATTAAAAAACATTTGAATCATGTTTCCTCCACTTTTTTAATTAAATAAAGATTTCATTATACATGAATTAAAGCAGTGGAATCAATGGCATTACATCTCTATGGATTCACCTTTTAGT
Organism: Scarus forsteni; assembly: GCA_036419115.1. Classification (NCBI taxonomy): domain Eukaryota; kingdom Metazoa; phylum Chordata; class Actinopteri; order Labriformes; family Labridae; genus Scarus; species Scarus forsteni. The sequence goes on along the minus strand of JAZDUH010000308.1, from coordinate 146,471 downwards.
CAAGTGTTATATAATACTAATCTGTTAGAACCAAGGTAAGCAGAAGAACATTTCTGAACACACAAGGAGCTGATGGACCATAGCAGCAGGGAGCCACACCAGGTGACATCCCTGTCAGCTAAGAACAGGAAAATGAGACTTCAGTTCATGCAGACTCATCAAAACTGAACGAAAGAAGATTGTTAAGTGTCTCCTGGTCTGCAGAGTCTGGATCTCTGCTCCACATTCAGAGTTTGGTGTGAACATAATGAAGCATGGATCCATCCTGCCTTGGATCAGCGGTTCAGGCTGCTGGTGGTGTAAAATGGTAAATGGACTTGAGCTTATATAGCGCTTTCCTAGTCATTGACTACTCAAAGCTGCTTTACACCACAGGTCACACCTACCCGTTCACACCCATTCACTCACTGATGGTTCAGAGTTTCTATGTTAGTTATCCATCAGTATCTCTAACACATTCACACCCTTTCATGCACATTTACACACCACTGACGCAGCAGTGGGAGCAACTTGGGGTTAAGTGTCTTGCCCAAGGACACATCGCCATGTGTTGTCCGGAGCTGGGCTTGAACCTGCAAACTTCTGATCACTGACCAAGCGCACTATCCAACTGCGCCACCGACGCCCCACAACTGTGTGATTCCTCTTCTGAAGCTTCTTCTTCCAGCAGCTCCAGGTCTCAGAGCTCAGATCATCAAACTGGTTTCTCAACATGATAATGAGCTCAGTGTACTCCAGTGGCCTCCACAGTCACCAGACCTCAATCCAGCAGAGAACCTCAGGATGTGGTGGAGCAGGAGATTCTCATCCTGGATGTTCAGTCTTGTTTTATCTAAGCCATGAAGCTGTGAGGACAAGAGCAGCTCACCTGACAGTGAGGGAGTTCAGCTTTCTTATGGCTGAGAATAGAATAATATTAGGTGCTTTTGTTTTTGTTTGTACACTTTTTATCTTTAGATGTTGAAAATTAAACTGTATGTGTTAAATTCTGATAGAGAGGGCCTGTCTTTGGTTTGAGCGTTGGCGTATTTAAGCGCTCTTTGTTTAAATATTTTGTCAAACAGTCTGCAGGTTGATGAGAGCTAACCCTCTTCAGACAATCTCATTACTCCTGTATCCATGTAACGAGCTTCCAGCCCGCACGCCGATCATCCCGCCGCTTTTAGCATCAAACAGAAACATCGGCACGTTTCCGTCTGCGCTTTGAGCTCGTTCAGCCTCTCTGCGAAGAATTTTCAAGCAGACGGCGAGCGCAGAAACGCAGACGCACTAAACTGGGCTCTGTAGTCAAACAGCTGATTTTCTTAATGGGATTGAGCCGCTCGGCTCGGGGAAGTGATGTAGGCGGGGGCCGTTAGCGTAGATTAGACCTCTGTCTTCCTCCACCTTCCTGCCTGCTGAGAGTTCGGATCAACAACAGCGAGGCAGAAAAGAACAGGGTGGCTCCTTTCCCTCTGCCACGACAGCGTGAGGTGATTCGACAGTGAAAACCGACATGTTTCTGTCTGAGTTCAACTCTGGTAGGGCCGGACAATGTATCATTTAAAACGTTTAATTTGAATTATTTTCTGCAGAGGATTTAATAATTAAAAATGGAGATTTTTTTTTTCATTCACTTACTTAAATTAGTTGCAAAGTTTGAAAAAATAAACTGAAACTTTACAGTTTTCATGATGGTGGCCCTGTCAGGTTTTGCACAAGCACTTTTATAGGCTTGTATTTATTTTCAAATCAGATTAAATATTGATCAGAGAGAAACATGTTAACAAGCTGTGAAAATCCCTCAGCTTTCAGTGTTTATGTAGGCAAAGCCTGCCTGCGTTAGAACTACATGATCAACACTTTTGGGCTGAAATCACCACCTTACTCACCAATATTCTGGACTGCCATATCCCCCCTCTCTCTGCCTCTTAGGAGACCGAACAATCGTCAACTTAAATCCAGAAAAAAGTAAATCACTCCTCGGGGCGCTGACTATAGCCAAGAAAACAATCCTCATGAACTGGAAATCCAAACATACCATAACTATTACACACTGGAAATATCTTTTGTTTGACTACATCTCTATAGACAAACTATCCAGCTCCACCAAACAGAATTCCAAATCTAAAGATTCAACATGGCAGCCCTTCATAGACTCCATTAACTCATCGTAATACTCCGTCAGTGATTCAGTCAGCACTCCCCCTACTACAAGACACATACTTCTTTTATTTTATTTTATTTATTCATTTATTTTTGAATTATGTGGTTTGTTTTTTTATGACAACTATCCTGTTTTTTCTACATCACATAGTTATAGTAAACTAAAACAAATGTCTTTTCTTTTTATCTTTCTCTTTTCCTTTTAAGCTTCATAATCATATTTATATGAATACTGTACTATATTACAAGTTGTACAAATATTATGTCATGAACACACTAATATTATCATTATTTAGTAAGTTCCTGCTGTATTTTATTATTATTATTATTATCATCATCATTATTATTTTCTGGTTGATGCATGTAGGATACTGTTTCTCTTCTGTATATTGTGTCTGTATAATTTTGGCTCCCTTAACCCTTAACCCATTTACCCCCCTCACCACACACGCACACACCCACACAGACACACCAGAACAATATTCTGCCTTACCAACGTATAACTGTAGTGCTACGGCCACACCGGACGCGAATTCGCCTGGACGCGCGTCGAGATTACATACAAAGTCTATGCAAACACGCGTCTTGACTCAAATTCGCCCCGGGCGGCGCGTTGGACGCGTTTGGCGCGGCGCGTCTGGAGCGTCGAGGCGTTTTGACGGCCCAAACGCCTCAACGCTCGAGTTGAAAGTATTGAACTTTCGACGCCAGTTCGCGGCGCGGCAGCCAATCAGCGATGACATCCCCCCCCCGACGTCATTGATTTGATGACGTGTGGCGCTCATGCGGCCCCTGCTCCTGCTCAAGCCCCTCTCAAAGATGGAGGAGAGGTTTATCGGCACTGTTTGCTATCATTCGGAGCTCTACTATTCGGCGTGTATACTCTACAGAGACCGGAACAAAAAGGAGCAGGCTTGGGTGAAAGTCGCTGAGGAGACAGGTTTGATTTAATGATGTGTGACGCCCCGGCCTCCTGCTCCTGCTTAAATCCCCTCTGAAAGATGGAGGAGAGGTTTATCCGCGCTGTTTGCTATCATCCAGAGCTAAACTACTCGGCGTGTGTCCTCTAGAGAGACCGGAACAAAAGGAGCAGACTTGGGTGAAAGTCGCTGAGGAGACAGGTTTTGAAGGTAAGTTCTGTAAATATTCGTTTCCAGCTGGATTTGTCTGCACGGGTCATCACTGAGCCCGACCGGCTCTCTACTGCGCATGCGCCCGGACGCGCGTCGTCCCACAGCTTGTCAAAATGTCCAGCGTCCAGCCTCGGGCGTTAAGTGCGGCGCGTTACAGGCTTTACGCGCGTTAAAATTCGCCAATTTGCGTCCGGTGTGGCCGTAGCATAGCATGTCTTTTTTCTGTATATTAACTTTTTGTATTTCTTCATCACTTATGTGTCACAACTTTTCTGTAATGTTTTGCACAAAACAAAAAAATTACAAAAAATAATTACAAAAAAAAAGGGAACTACATAATCATTGTTTTATGACACACACTTTAATCTTAGGAGGAAATCCTGATTGATTTAGGAATATATTTTGAAAACATATAGGCAGAACTTGATTCATGTCAATTTTGTGTCACTTGGAGTTTTTTGCTTTGCTTTAAAATCGTAAATAAAGTCTTGTGGGGAAAAAATCAGGGATTTTTATTTTTAGGCCATACCGCCCAGCCCTAGCTTGGGGTCACTTTCACTTTCATGTTACATTTCTGAATAGTTTCAGGAGAATTTTACAGTAAAATAAGGAGTTATTTAGGAGCAAAAATGTTCAATAATATCACAGAACTTCATTCTTTTGTGAGTAAAATCAAAATCATCACTGTAAATCTACTGGAGGCCCAGGGACCACATCCCTCCACAGCCTTCCACTCGAGTTTGATCAGGTTCAGAAAATAAATAAAAACTTGATGAATTTTTAAAGAGAACTTCTTGTCCTGAGGAAGACTTCCGTCTCTGTTTAGATACATACAATTATTAATGCAACCCCAAAACAGACTGAAACGATCTGAAGAAGAGAGACTCCACGTTTGCTCTGTCTCACAGACATTATAAACCAATCCTGGAGACAAGTAAAAAGAGTCACACAAGTGATGGAAAAGGACAGAAATAAGACAAAAAATGTCTAATTGTTCCATTTAGCTCATTGCAGGAAGGTAATAGGGATGATCTCACATTCACAGGCTAAGATGTCAAAGATTAAAATTAAAACTCAAAATATTAAACTAGATAAGTGTTTTACAGACCAAAATGTTTGTATTTTTACTGTTTTATTTTTTTATTATTATCATTAGTAGTTATACTTTTTAATGTAATTTTATTGTATTTTTTGAAATCCAGTCTAAAAGTGTATGTAAAGAAGAAACTCTGCCCTTGTACAAAACGTACCTGATGATCCCTGCCATCAACATTCTGAGTCTATTTTATATTTTTTATATGATTAATTATTCTTTATCCTCATGCCATGCACACACACACAGTGCCAAACACTTGTGGGATTATAAGACAACAAAAACAAAGCTGCAGTGGTTCAAAACAGACAAAAATAAAGTTGCATTTTCTCTTCACACTTATATTTTCATGTTTTTTTGCCATCAGGCTTTGCAGAAAAAATCTGCCGTTAAAAAACCTCCTCCTCTGAAGCACAACTCAAGCTTTTCATAATCATCTGATTAGAGGAAATCTGCACCAACAGCAGTTACTGACTGAAAAGTACGATCCTGTTTTATAAACAGAAGAATAAAGAGAAAATAAGTTTACTTCTTAATTTAATCAACAACAAACTCTTCCTGTGGAGCAGCAAACATATGATTCTGTACCAGGGCTGTTCATTACACTGTCTTTCTATTATTAAGATAAGATAAATTATTTCCAATATTTTTCTAAATATTTTTGGAGATAAAAAATAAAAACACAAAAGTGAGGCACACAACACACAAATCTGTTGTTCTGCTGCTTTTCTGAGATCTTCAACACTTAGATCCATGATTTTTTATTTCATTCTAGTGTTGTTCTAGGGCACCAACACCTCCATCAGTATGAACCATCCTGCCCGGACATCCTGTTTCTTAATAAAGAATTTTCCTCAGAAGCTTTTCTTTATGTCCCAGCCCTGTGCCAACACTTTTACTCAGACCTGCAGCAGTGGAATAGTTTGTTGGAGGAGGGTTTGGAGGCTGATTGGTGTCAGCAGTGTGTTCCTGCGATGGATTACATTCCTCAGAAATGTCTGATTGTTTTCAGTCAGCTGACGTGATGTCAGCAGGGCAGCAACGACGGGCCATAAAAATATCCAGAGAGCTGAAAACCTGTGAAGACTCAGTTTTAACAGAGAGGGTGTCTGCAGCTGCAGTGAGAGAATAAAATTATTTATTTAAACTCTCTTCAGATGAACAGCTGTGACGTTTCTGTGGCTGCTTCTGACATTTTAATGTTTGAAAAGACGACTTTATCCCAGTTATGGCCATAATTCTGCAATAAGACTAGCCACACCCCCATACTGTGGAAGATTGTAGAGAGTCTATTCCAGAACATACTACACAAACACCTCTGTGGATCAAACTTTTTTCTCCTCTTTCCCTTCCTTCACATCATACATTTCCTGATTCTTGATTCCCTATTTCCCCTTTTTATTTATCATTATTATTATAATCATTTTTATTATTTTTTTTATTATTACAATTAATATCATTATTAATATTATAATTGTTGTTAATGTTGTTAATGTTAATAATATTATTTATTATTATTATTATTATCATTATCTTTTTACTAATTTTGTTCTTCTAATTATATGAAATAACTGATCCATTTAATTGTTTATTCTATGTATATTCCATTAAACATGTGACTAAACCACTTGGATGCAGCTGGAAAATGTAAAAGACAGTGTAAAAAAATTGAACTGTAAGTTTTATGAGTGTTGCCAGTTATGCAATAAAAATATAGTTAAAAATAGACGTAAAAAAAAACACTTAAAAACATGTCAGCTGTCACCAGCAGGAAGGTTTCTGTTCATACCCGAGTTTGTCAAGACCTTTCTGAGACACGTGTTCTCTCGGTGCATCCGAGGGTTTTCTCTGGATACTCTGGTTTCTTAGGAGGCAGCTGATGCTAAAAGTGAGACCGTGAGCCTCAGACTGTCCTGATGGATTAAACATTTCCTTTCAGGTTTTGCTCTTCCTGATCACTTTCTGTAGGATGTTGACTGGATGGATGTGAGAAATGTGTTAGCTTAGTTTTTAACTCTAAGTTGTCTTCAGGTGTGAGTGTGTTAGTGGATGTTTGTCTCTATGTGTTGGCCCTGTGACTGCTGTCCACTTCTGTCCACCTACTGTCAGGTGGGGGGGTGCTGGTCTCATAAAACCCTTAAAGAAGCCTAGAGATAAAGGATGGATGGAGTGTTCAGTGTGAGCTTCAGTCAGAGGTAATGAATGGCTTTTGCACATGAGCCAGAAACATAATGTTTTATGACTCTGGTAACAATATAATAACAACAATGTGACACCACGGCAACAAAGACAGAGTCCTTAAATCTGTTATTAAAACAATAATTGTGTAACATCGTTAAAAATTGCTGGAAAATCCCAGCACATTGTAGAAACTGCATGTCTCATTTTAATTTTTAATCCTTTGTAGGGATTTTTGCTGTTTCGTTTGTTTCTTCTTTTTGGTTGTTTTTTTAATTACATTTTGTGTGAATTCAAATCTTATCTTGAGACAATATTATTTAACTAAGCACCTGTCCCTCTCACTCTGTGCACTTATATTCAACAAATCTTCAACCTAAACGCAGCATAATGTTTCTCACAGGACCACAAACGCATCACGGTCTACAACATGTGTAAGTGTTAAATGTTTTTGATTGTTTGTGATGTTGTTGGACTGCTTCAGTGAAATATAACTCTGATCTCAGCACTGACATATTTCAGACAGTGTCCTCTTTACTCTCTAGGAGCTTATGGCACAATAAACTTCAACAGACCAGGCGATCCAACTGGAGTTCAGACCAAGTAATTAAACCCATGAGTCGATAACAAAATACCGGGCATGAGACCTGACGCTCTGACGGGTTTGATTCATGTTTAACCCAGAACTCATGATCCCCCCTCTGTGCCCTGCACCTCAGGACCGTGCACTACACAGTTAATACAGAATAACAGGCCCAAACACACATGCTCATAGATGTCAGCGCAGGATTGACCTTGAATGTGGCCACATACCTTGAAGACCTCTGAGAAGAATCCGGATCCAATCTTCTCACAGAAGAAGTCGTCTATGCGAGCCAGACTGGACACTGCGCTCCTCAGGGCTCGGTACGAGGACGGCCGGATCCGGTTAGGGGCGTGGATACTGTGGAGCGGGGGCTCGTCCGGGTCGCCGTGCCCCTCCTCTGGATCACAGAGGCAGCACTCGGCGTGGTAATCCATGGTGCTGGAGTGGGCGGACCCCAAAGGTCTGTTAGACCACAGCAGTTCTGAGCCTCCTGGTGGCGGTGGCGGTGGCAAAAGCCGTCATGGCGTCAGAATGATCCAAACGTCTCCTGAGAGTTACAGAGGTGACCTTGAATTTGGTGTTTTATCTGTTAAAAGATGACCATTAAGGCCAGAAATATCTTCAACTGTTACACAAATAAAAAAATGTAACAAGTAGTGTGGGCTCCGATCCTGATTGGTTCAGCATCCTTGTGAAGATGTGCGAAGATTAAAATCCATCGTTCCTTCGAGGCTCCTTCATCCGATTGGCCAAAATGCCTCTGAGCAAGACACAATGTTCAAAACGGTGACAGGTGTGCCTCCAAGCTCTTCGCCCTTGATAGATAAAAATAGGAGGTCTCTTTAAAAGTTGTTAATCAATAAAGTTTTTAGAATTCCTACAGCCATTGAAGGCCTCATCAGCATGGTGTCGGTGTAAGGGGTTCGGTTCTCTGTCATGGTGTCAGTGAGGTAGTCTGGATCGTGGCTGATGGATGCTGCAGATGTTTGGCACTTGGAGAAGAAGGTGGGCCAAGCAGACAGATGCAAAGAAAGAAAGAAAAAAGAAGAGTGAAGAAGACTGTTATGAACACATTATTACATAAACATCAATCAGTTCAAAACAACAAAAGCAGGACAAACATCCACATACCGCCATGATAGAGGAAAAGCTCTCACACACCCAGACCACCTGCTGACAGAGTGCACAGTCGCCAAGAGGGCTAGCAGCCAAAGCTAATCACAACCTGAGATAGTGATGGGAAATCCAGCTCTCACAGTGAGTCGGATCATTTGGCTCGCTTTCATGACAAGGCTAAACAGTTCATTGTTTTCACATCACAATCTCAAAATATCAAAACCAAAACAGCTAATTTCTTATTTCCTTTGCTGCAAGTGGAAGATCTACCACCAGCAGGGTTACTATGATCAGTAGATGAGCATCATAGATACAGCTTTGTTATACTTCATAGAGTAACGACAGATTACTCTTAATTTAACCAAAGTGTGAGACAGAGAGACAAACTGGTAATTAATCATAGTTCTGAAAACTCTTCTGTCTTAAGTCAACACGTAAACAATTTGTTTGGCATTTAATTGGACCCTGGTGCACACAAAAATACATCATTTAACAGGAAATTACCCTTAAAAATCTAACAGGAGTATTGTTATATAATTATAATCCAATATCACTAGGCTCTGCTCCATGGTACAATCTGGCTTTTTCAGTTCCACTTTTTTACTTTATTATGAAGTCAAATTTTGTACTTAACAATGATTCATCTCTTTGACCTTACTCTTTGTGTAAATATTGTTTGAATGAAAGAATGAAAGTATCACGAATGTGCAAGCACTGAGCATTTGAACTGAAAAGCTCTTACAGTAAGAGGAGTGATTTTATTTTAAAATAATGGATATTTATTTTATAAACAGTTTCTGATTTTAGGTAATTAGTGACATAATCAACAGAGCTATAACCCTGTAGAGTGTCACCATCAGTCAGGTGCCTCAAGTCTTGGACAAAAACTCTGCCTCATTTTTTTGTAGGTTGATCCAAAGTTAATTTAGCCAGATTTTTGCAGACCTGCAGTCAATTTTGGGTTTGAATTTGAATTCCTTTACATTTTTATGAATGTATGGCCAAATTCTATCTTACATTTCAGGAGATCCTCTGGCATTAATGTTTTGTTTGTTTCAGAGTCCAGACGAGTGACTAAAGGTGATCACGTCTTTGCTGTTCGGGCTCTGCTCTTCACCTCTGTGCTACTTTTAATGGCTTTATTTAATGTTTACGTATATGCATCGTTGTGTTTTGGTCCTTTGCCTGTGAGGCACCTTGTCACTCTGTCCAAGAGATGCCTTATCAATAAAGTTATCAATATTATCAGTTAAAGAGACCTGCACAGTACTGCTGCATCCACAAACTGGATTCAACAACCTTTCAAAACCTTCATTGATATCGAGGTGGTTCAGCTTCTACCTTTTAACTAAATGCACCCCACTGTCCTCCTGCAGACTGCCCCTAGTGGTCACTTCAAGCTCTGCAGCAGGTTTACATTTTCAACACCAGGAGTTGCAACTCTGTCGCATTTACTGTTATGCTGCTTGACAACTAGCTGAAAAGAAGGGATGCACAATATTATTGGTACTATCATGATACTGTACCAAGATACCAGATTTAAGAAAACTGCTATAAAGTTACTAATTCTGTCTGCCATTATTTACGACATACCGTATTTATAGCCATTTTATACCTGACATGTATGTCCCCTATATCAGGAAAGATTGATTTTAGAATGGAAAATGGAAAAATCTTACTGATACCAAAACCAAAAACAATCTGCTTCTCAATACATTCCTTAGATTATCAATTCCAAAACATTTTTTGTGGTGAAATAGTTGGCCTGAGTTTTTTAGTGGCACTCCTGATATTCAAAGCCATTATGTAAAGATAAATGTTTCTGTGAGATCCGAGGACTTCCACTTACTGAAAGATGAACAGTACGTGTACTTACGTAAAAATTAAGCTTAAATTCTGACCACTTTTTTACTCCTCTGTTATGAATTCTTATGGCTGCCTCTGACGAGAGTGTGACGTCTTGATTAGGGAGTTAGAAAGCAGGAAGACCAATGATAAAGATTCTTTGAGGGAGTTTTAATCGATTCTCAATTAGATCCTCTTAGTTGGATTTCCATTTGCACCCTGATATACTATCACATGAAAAGAACAGATCAGTGTTAGGCACGTGGTGACTTTGTATTTTCAACCAAAATATAACACAATCAGTATCACTAATAATGCGATTCATAATATCCGCATGTTGGGTTTTGGCCAAAATACAATTTTGTACATTCCTACTGAAAGCATTGGCACTGGATAGGCATAAACGGCTGCAGTACATTCTGGGGTAGTTGTATGTAATGTGCAATCAGTGAACATGACGCATAATGTTTTCAGTCTAATATCAGTATCAGCGTAAAAAGTTAAGCATTGTATCCTCCACTATTGAAAATTTTGCAGATATTTACAGCCGTTATATAAGGCACACATATGGACCATATTGCAGCTAGGATATCCAAAAATTAGACAAATGCACAATAATGATTTTGGAATCAGCCCATCCATCACATCACAAAGCGATGAGAGCTGGTGAAAACCAAAAAGGATCGTTAACAGGGCATCATTTACTGCAGTTACCAGGTGAGGGTTTTTCATTCATATTTAATAGGTTATAGGTCAATTAATATGCTACATGCCATCCAAGTAGATTTCGGGATCAGCTGCCAGACTTGTATTCAAAAATAGCATTTCACTCTTTTTGTCCCCAAATCCACCCGTACACAACATGGCTGTACATGTATGTGCGGCCCACGGTAACATAAATTTATTAAAGCTTTTTCTCACTAAATAAGAATAAAATAGGTTTTATAGGGATGACTGTACTCCTATTTTGACAGATGTTGCATACAAATAGAAACATTATATCCTATATATACCGTTTCTGTTCGGCAAAATGCTGCCAAATTCTACACATTGCACCTTTAAAATCAAGGGTTTTTCATTTTTGCAAGAGTTAAATTGTGTTTTTCCTGTTGTACATCTGTTTCTCAAGAAAAATACACTGACACACTGAAAGAAACAAGTCCATTTTTGTTAAGTACAGAGCTTATGCTCTTGACCAAAAATATTGGTATCTGCATTGATGAATTAAAAAGTATTGGCAAAGTGGGATTTGAAAAAATCCACTATCATGCATCCCTGTTTGTCATACAAGATGATGCTACAGTGTGCTGTACTGGAGCACCCTCAGTGTCTGGGTTCATCACTGCTCATCACAGTACGGTGTTTATTGGAAGCAAAATAAAAAGACTATTTAAAGGATGACCTTAGAATTCTGCACTTTGTCACATACCAAGCACAAAATAAGAGAGAAATCGATTCCCGAGCGGGATACGACTATTTAGCCGGATCGTTCGCGAACTGCCCATCACTATCCTCTGGGTAACATCGACCTGCTCAGACTGTCAGGCTTAGAATTAATCACAGGCCTCATCCAACCACGTCTTAATACATTTATGATGTTAACCACAGTACAATAAAATAAATAAAAATAATAATAACACTGAATTAGACGGGGAGGGCGCCGTTAGCGCTCCGTTATCTTATTTAGAAGAAGAGATGATCGCAGTCGTTAATAAATGAGAGGCGGGCAGAGGGGCTCGGTGGGCGGCTTACCTCTCTCCTCCCCCCGGGGAAGATGGAGCTGCTGGAGCCGCGGACGGAGCTGCAGGTCGGGCTGAAGATGGAGGTATCACTCGGCGGCTCGGTGCTGTCTGCTGCCGATAATCCCGTCTGGATTCCTGCTTTACGAGCCGCTAGTTGGGACAGCTACCATAATGAAAGCCCGCAGTCAAGCTAGCTGCCGTAAGACCCCCGACTTCCGGTGGGGGATTTCACAATAAAAGCCTCTACAGCAACTCGATAGTATTGTGGGACTGATAATAAGAATAAAAACCGTGAGCTCAGGGTTGAAAAAAACAAAATGAGTTTATCCAAAAAGCAGTCTTAAATTTGATGTAATGCTTTAGAGGATGTTTTTTGTTACAATTACGTAGTTATCTATCTAGCTATGCAATAAACTAATAAAAAACCCTTTGGTATATTTGTTTTTATTTTCCTTTTAGCTCAGTCTCACACTTTTTCTCTTACCTGTCACTTTACAAACACATTCTCCTCCATTTTTTAGCTTCAGCTGTTTTACCAACCAGCAAGCAACAGACAAGAGCCATCTGTCTCCGTCTAGTGAAGCGCTGGTGTGTAAATACAGTAAGTGTCGCTAACCCTTTGTGTGTTTACAAGAGAACAGCCAATCACATGGCAGCAACTCAATGTTTTTAAGCACTGGGACATGGTCAAGACGGCCTGCTATGCCCAAACTGAGCATCAGAATAGAGAAAAGGGAAATTTAAGTGACTTTGAAAATGATATTGTTGTTGGAGCTAACTGCTGATTTAGTGGGATTGTCATCACAAGCGTCTTAATGTTTACAGAGAGTGGTCTGAAAAAGAGAAAATAAGCTGTGAAAGGCTGCAGTGACTCAACTAACCACTCAGTATGTAAGAGACCATTTATGAATGCAAAATCTTAAGCAGATGGACCATAGGGGCAGCAGACCACACATCTGCAATGACAGATTAGTACCACTTAGTACCACCTTGAATTCACTCCAGTGGTGTCAACAGTGATCAGATCTCAATCCAGTCGATCACCTTTGGGATACAGTGGAACAGGAGATTCTCTTCTGGGATGTGCAGCCATAAAATGATGAAGAGATGGTCCAAAACTTCTGAGAGACGTTTGAGCACCTTGTTGAGTTTATTGGGCAAAAGAGGGCCCAACCGGATACTGTAATATATACCTAATAAATTGGCCAATGAGTGTAGGTCTCATATTATTTCTATGCTTAAAGTTAAGAGTTAGCGATCTATACTTTTGTCAATAATAGCACATACTGTGATGTACCAGAGTAAGAGAACATTTTCTTTGGTTAAATGTAGAAAAATCCAGAAATTCCCAGAATGTCTGACCCAGAGCTGTCAAGTTTTTATATAATTTTGATAAATTTACTTTACGAGATGATTTTGTTAGATTAAATACACCTTCTCATGTTAATACCTGTAATTTCACTTCATTCCTGTTAAATAAAACTTTTATTCTGAATAACCGGAAGCGCTGCTCGTGTGTTTCTCGTCACTGATTGGTCCTTGACGTCTGACACACTTCCAGCAGGGCAGGGAGCTCGGCTCTGATTGGCCGAGAGCGGAAGGTAAAGACGAGCCCTAGCAGCTGATCCAGAGTCAGTTCATCTTTTTCTAACATAAACTGAAACAACAGAAAGGCTGTGAAATCTGATCCAGGAGCAGCTGCTGCTCCGGAAGTGGAGCGCTGACAATGACACACATTTTAGACCAAAAATAAATAAATAAGCCGATAATTACATTAAAAAGCTCGTAAATGCGCCGTCAGAGGCCGTTATGACTGTTTTAATAATGAGGGAGAGAAATGAGGGAGTCTGGGGGAGGCTGTGGGAGGAAATCATTTTTAAAAGGTAAATAAAAATCAATCTAAAGCTGCTGTAACACTGACATGGTTTTTCTGCTCACGTTGGAGGAAGTGATGATGGAACTTTTTTTTTTACAGCATCCCTGCGAACAATGGGACAGTGGTTTATCCCACAGAGCTGATGTATGGAACAGGCCATAAATAATTACATTATTTAAACATTCAGCGGGATAATTTGTTGAAATAATGATCAGAAATTATAAAATAAATTAATACATATACATTTATCATAACACATGTGTTACAATTCAATTACTTATAACAGAAGAAAAGCCTTTTGTATGATAATGTAGGTGTAGATGTGACGTCTGCAGAGATGACACCACCAGTCAGTTTCACCTGGAGGTGCAATACATTTATTTATTTTTAATAACATCATCATGTTGAGTCATAATGAGGTCATATATGACATCGATTCATACATTTAGAAACTGTGATTTGGGGAATGAAACCAGGGTCAACTTAGTGTCTAAAATAATATATCAAACATTTCAAATTACAAGTATATGTATATTTTAGTGCTGTTAGATGATTAAAAATTAATCTAATTAATTACCGGATTTATAATTAATTAATCTAGTTAATCACATTTTAATCTCATATCTGCTTAAAGTACCCAAATAAAGAATTTGAATTCTAGGATATTATAAAATTGTAGTGCAGGACTAATCAAATGAATACACTAAGAAGTGAAGATTTGTAAATCCACATTTTTATTGGTGACTAAATAAAACCAAAGTCAGGGCAACTTGTCCAGAAAATTCTAAGCTCAATCAGGCAACTCAAATTACACTTTAAGTGTGTTTCATAAATCAAATTCAAAGTAAGAAAAAGGTCGAGGACATCCAGCAAAACAATTAGGCCTGATGCATTATTAAAGAATGTAGTACAAATATAGATAAATAAATTCAAAAATAAAATAAGACTAAGTCTTAAATAGGCCATTCCTGTTGTCACCTGGGCTTTGTTTGGTTTGACTAGAGACACATGTGTGAAGTGACATGTGCCACTGCCATGTACGGGTCCTCCAGCTGGACAATATCTAAATGTTTGTGTGCTATGATTAATCTGTGATTAATTTTTATAATGCATTAATTTATGTGTAATTAATTAATCTAATTAATGCACTAAAGTGACAGCCCTAGTATATTTAAATATTTTTAATCAGAATTTAATACACTCACATTTATATTTTATATTAAAATGTGTAATTTAAAGGGCATAAAACAGAGTAAAAACCCATTTTCAGCTCCTTTTTTAAAAATGTAAAAAATATATATATATTCTCTTAATGAAAAAGAAAATGAGCAAATTAACTCAGATCTGAAGAAAATGACAAACAACTGGACACAAAAAGAAGAACCAGGAAGTCAACCTGTACAATCAGAGGGAGATTTATTTGATTAATAATCATGATAGGACACATTATAAACAGAGCTCTTTAAAGTTGAGTCTCCTCTCTGCAAAACATCAACACACATTCATTTTTTTGTCCCTGTTACACATGTATAACATGACTAATTCATTAATTCTCTCAGAGGAAAATACATTTAATGATAATATAGGAGTAAATGTGACGTCTGCAAAGATGACGTCATCATCAGTTTCACCAGGGAGTGCAATACATTTATTTATTTATTTATTTACAAACATCATAGTTATGACTCATAGTGAGATCACATGTTGCAACATTACTCAAAAATGTAAAATTCGTCACACAACAGAAACATAGTTATTAACTAAGAATTCTATCAGCGTGAAATATATTTTTATGATAATGTAGGAGTAAATGTGACATTAAGAGAGGACACCATCATTCATTTTCACCAGTAAGTGCGATACATTTAATTCTTTACTTACTTACATCATAAAAATGAGTCATAATTACATCATATATCTTGAAAAATTACTTTAAAAAAATGTTAACAACAAGTTACATAAAGACGAATCAGGACATTACATCAATCAAAGAGGCAATGATTCATAAATTTACAAATACTTGTTTCTTGTGTGTTTGTTTGTGCGTTTGCACACAAACAAGAAACATCAGAGCTGAGGATGATTTCCCACTTTAGGGTTAAAAAAAGAGTATGTTCAGTGAGAGTAAATGAAGCTGATTAGCAGACAATTGGACTCGAGTCATAGGGACTCGGACTTGAGGCGACTTGAGCCGCTAATGAGACGACTTGCAACTCGACTTGGACTCAGGAGGGAAAGACTCGAGACTCGACTCGGACTCGGGAGGTTAAAGCTCAAGACTCGACACGGACTTGAGAGAAAATGTCTCCAGACTCGACCTGACTTGAGACAACATGATTCAGAAAATTGCACACACTCAGGCTTTATATGAAGAGCCAGACAGGAGATATACGCCGCTCTTTCCTTTTAGCTTCACTTTATTGATGCTCCATTCACAGTACACTTGTCCGTCACCTATTATTGTCCCGCACATGACACAGTACTACACACATATGTTCCTACCACACACCCGCTTCTGCTACAGTGATGATCAGTGGGCAGGGTGCGCGGGATGTGGGTATCAATTTGGCAACCGCTATGTCTTCTGTGCCCAAAGTTATTTTCTTTGCATATAAAGAATTTCAATCATGGAAAACAAAAGACACACCGAGAACACGACCTGCAACGCTTCAATAAGCGAAAAAGAGGGAACAACATTAAACTTTATCCTCCATCTAAGGACACATGAGGCCAAGTAAGTGAAACCTGCAAACGTTAGCTCAATATGGCAGGAACGTTAGCCCGACCTGTGGTCAATATGAAGCTAGCAAAGCTAACATTAGTAAAGAGGGTGTACATGTGTTGTATGTGTGGGAAGATAAGGTTTCTCTCCTCAAGATAAAAATCTGAGTGCTTTTTGGGTGGACTGGGGAACAATGATGAAGGACTCAACCCGTCATAACCTGCAACTCGACTCGACTTGACTTGCCCACAACAGAAAAAACTCAAGACTTGCTTGAGACTCGGATCAGAGGGACTTGGGCAATTGTCTGCTGATTAGTGTGAACAAGGAGCTGATCAGATAACCAGACAGGCCAATGTTTCCAGGTTATTCAGACTAATAAATCACGGTTTATTTATTTTCATCCTGCAAATGGGTTGTTCCTCAGTCTCCTCCTCAACTCTCTCTCCGACTCGGGGTGGAGGTGAGTTGAGGGATACTTCACACCAGAGCTCATGAATGGATTACCCGAAGGCCTGGAAGGTAAAAACAAAAAAGGGTTATCTCAGGAAGAACGAGTGTTTGAAAATTGTAATTAATGCAATTTTTAGCAAACCTTGATGATGTCAGGTAAACAAAAAGAGAGACTCTGTCCTTACTCCCATGGAGTGATTAAATTTGGGAGCTTCAAAGGGAAGGTTGGTAATCAGATTCAGAGCCACTTTTTGCTATACTGGTGAATATGACCTTTATGACCTGATAACTAAAGCATGATGTGTTGTTGAAAGGGAGCAAAGAAAAACAGCTGCACAGGGAGAGGGGAGCTAGACGCAGTCCTTAGGAGATGCAACTTTAAAATCCATGCTAGTTTTCTGTGAGTACCAGTCCCACCATTAAGGTCAGAGGTAAAGGACCCACCATTGCTCTCTTTCTCTTGTGATGCTCACCACGAGGAAGCATCAGACAATGAAGTTCTACTTTGTGTTGTGTTTGTGTGTCAGAATGAGGTGTTGGGGAATATAATGCAGAGCTTGTAAGCTTACCTGGACGAGGAGAAGTCAGGATGTGGATATGGGATTTTTACTGAGTCAGGGTTCCTCAGTGGTTCAAGCTTTGGGTGTTTCTTTAAGGCAGCAGAGGCGCTTTTACTGTTAGGGTGTGAAACACAAATAAAACAGGCCCTTAAATCTCCTCTCTGTTCACAGCAAAAAGACAAAATACTTTTAACTCAATTCAATTAAATTTTATGTGTATCGCACATTTCAGGCATGCATAAGTGCAACATGCTTCACAGAAGATAAAAATAGGCACAAAAAAGCAATTCAGATATTACTAAGAAACAAAACAAAAACACTAACATCCAAAGGGTTGAGTGAAAAGCCGTGTTTAAGACTTCTCTTGAAGAACTATCCTCTCCCACAAATATGTTGTTTGTTTTTTTCAGACTGTGGAGACTTGTAAGCAGCAGGCGAGTCCAAAACAAATTTTCCTAGGGGGACAATAAAGTAAATCATATTGTATCGCACCTGAGCCAGCAGGAACTTCATTCCTCAGTACAGGAGCAGAATAATAAAAACCATCAGGGCTCTCATGTCAGAAAGATGGAGTGGATCAGCAGTTTCTAACATGATGAAGCTACAAATCATGAAATACTGTAATTCTAATTTGTGTTGTGTTTGTGTCAGAATGTGTTCGTGTGTCAAAATATGAGGATCAGGTGTTGGGGGAACAATGCAGAGCATGTCTACTTACTTGGACATGGAGAGGGAAGGATGTGAAAAGGTCATGGAGTGATGCTTCCTGAGTGGTTTAGGCTTTGACTCTTCCTTTGTGACGACAGGGTCAGTCTGACTGTTAGAGGGTTAAACACAAATAAAACAGGCCCTTTAATTTCCTCTCTGTACTCTTCAATATGACAAAATACTTTTCTTTAACTTGTTCAATTCCATTTTATTCCTAGAACATATTTCAGACACGTTTAAGCTCAACTTGCTTCACAGAAGAACAGTAAATGAAAACCATTAGGACTCTCAATTTAGAAAGACGTGTGGATCAGAAGTTTCTGTCAGGACAGCTCATCTTTACACTCTTAAATCTCCTCTTCCTCTGAAGCTCAGACTTAAACTCAGCAGGTCATCTTGACAATGGCTTCATGCTTACATGCATAAAGTTGCTGCCATGTCATTGGTTTTCGTTCACACAAGCACCTTATCAGTAAGGCTACATTTACACCAACACTCTCTGACTTAAAAGGGAAAGATTTTTCCTTTACTTTTCCAAGTCGATTTGCGTTCAGACGGAGACGTTCGAGACTAAATCCGCTGTAGTGTGCATGCCAGTTCAGTAGATGGCGATGTAGGTCTGCAGAGAGGCAGCGCTGCTACAATACACGTACGAAAAAAACTTTCACAAACAACAATGGTAAGTGGATACACAAAGACGCAGGAGTTTCTTGTCTGGACAACAAATCAGTCTGGATAGGTAAGCAGCTCACATGTTACTGTGTTTAAGACGTTTAAGCTGTTGTTGTTCCTGTTATGTGTGCACAACCTTCATGTGAAAGAGTACTGTGACATCAGCGTTCAACCTGATATGCTCTGATTTTAGTTTACACGACGCAATAGAGCAAATTGAAAACTCTCCACTCTGGAGCCTGGTTTCAAAAGTTTGTGAATTTAAGTACTCCAGGTACCTTTCTCATGTAAACAGAAGGCTGAAACTCAATGAAAACTCATCGAATTTAACCATTTTAGGCCTCGTGTAAACGGCCGCTTAGTAATAGGGTGCAGTCCACCCTCCTATAAACAAAACGCAGTGCAGTACATAGGCCCCCATGGTCCATGGGGGGCCCTATTACACAAGAGCATGCATTCTGTGGACTGCAGGCCTGATATTTGACATTTAATGTGTGGCTGTTATTGTTGTCTGTCAGTAATGTCAATTTGCAGCGCAGCCAATGTATGTAAAAATTTGATCCAAATCCCTCAGCGTTTTTGGGCACACGCTCTTCAGTGTGCCGGTGAGTGTAAAGACACAGACAGACGCACATCGCAGGGACAGAGAGGGATCATCAGTCACTTTGTGTGATTTTACGATTCAAACGGTGTCTTGATAGCTCATGTGCACAGTCTAAGTGAGCACAAAGACTTATAAATGATGAGTCAGCCTTTTGAAAAATCAAACTCAACATTCTTCATCAGTCCAGCTCTGACCCTCTTCACTCACTCACTGTTTTCTACATGATAAATTCACCTTGAGGTTTCCTCCACCACGCACTGTCCATGATATAAAAACAATCTTTGAAGGACCAAGCTCCAAATACAATCTACTAGTGCAGTGGTTCTCAACCTGTGGGTGGAGGCCCATAAGTGGGTCTCAGAGCTGTTTTCCGTGGACGGTGTATAAATCAAGTAAAAATGTTGTAGAAATGTCTTCAGTGTATGGAGGTCATAAGCAGACAAACATCCATCAGAGTGTGTCAGAGTTTACCCACTAGAATAAAACAGACTACACTGCTTGAAGGTGGGCATGTACAGTAGCATGAAAAAGTCTGTGAACCCTTTGGGATTACTTGGATTTCTGCTTAAATTGGTCATAAAATATGCTCTGATCTTCATCTAAGTCACATCACTAGACAAACACAGTCTGCATAAACTAATACAGCACAAAAAATGTTCCTGTTTTTATTCAACACAATATGTAAACAGTCACAGTGCAGGGTGGAAAAAGTACGTGAACCCCTCAGCTAATTACTTCTCCAAGAGCTAATTGGAGCCAGGAGTCAGCCAACCTGGAGTCCAATCAATGTGATTAGATAGGATGTGTTGGTTAAAGCTGCCCTGCCCGATAAAAAACACACACCAGTTGTGAGTTTGCTGTTCTCCAGAGGCATTGTGTCAATGTTACAGTCACCGCCGTATCCAGCACTCTCTCTCTGAGTGTTCCCGTGTGTGCGTGCATGTGTGTGTGTGCACGTGTGCCTGTCTGCCTGTTCTCAGGATTGCTGATTCCCTGCACTGAAGCACCCTGATTGGCGCAGATGAGAAGAGCCCACATCAGCCAATCAGGAGCAACAGAGGAACAGTATAAGAGGAGGACCAACCAGACAATGAGCAGCAAGCTGTATCCAGCCATGCTCCCGTGTCTCTTTGCGTAGAAAACTATTGTTAGAACCTTGAAAGCTCTGTAAAGCTTGAGGCACTAGATTGTTCTTATTTGTACATTTTTGAGCACATTACGCACAGTGGCTTCTTATGTTTTAAGACATATTAGGGATTGGTTGCTGCTTTGTTTTGTACTTCTTTTGATTTGTTCGTCAGGGCTCTGTTTACAGCACGCATTTAGTTAATTGCCTCCCTTTTGTTATGGTGTTTTTATTTTTGTTTGATAAATAACTTCATTAACTTTCTTAACATCTGGGTCTTTGTTACTTCCCTTTTCCCTAAACAAGCTGGTTGTAACAGGCATAAACACCTCAGCTGCCAGCCTGCAGTCATGAGACAGAAAAGAGGATAATTCTGTCTGGATGTGGTCTGGAGATCAACTTTCAACTTTCTCACGGCCCTGATTATTATTTTTTTTTTTTTTTTTAATGTCTAGTTAACTGCATATACATTCATCTGTTGAAAAAGGAGTGGATCATAATTGACCAGTTTATTACCGTATGTTGGGCCAAGTTTGTAGCAGGCTTGTCTTCGATCTGATTGGAGGGGGGCCTCAAAATGAAATTAGGGGCCCCAGTTTGGCCAGAGGTGGCCCTGAATGGGTGTGCCTCATAAAGTAGCCAGTAAGTACCCTGTAACCGTCAAAAACATGCTACACATCTGTTTTATTTTCAATTGGATGTCCTCAAAAGACAAAAGTTATGGTGTAATTGCAGCCATGTTATCTGGTGTCAGTGTCCTTACTGAATGTTTCCTCATTCATACTTCAGTCTGAGGAAGTTTGATTGGCTACATCAGGGACTGCGATTTAAGACCATAACGCAGACCTGCCACGCCTTGGTTAAAGTTTTAGAGCTACTACCAGTGGCCATGTTTTTGTTGTTTTTGTTGTTGTTGTGTTTTTGTCAGTTTGCCTGTTTTTTGTTTGTCTGTCTGTTTTTGACCTGTATAACTTAAACAGTTCTCAGTGGATCTGGATTAGTTTTACGAGAATGTTGTTCACTGCACAAAGAAAAAATGATGTGGTTTTGGCTCTGATCTGGATCAAAATGCAGAAATTTGAAGAATTTATTAGCATTGTGAGGTAGAGCAGATTCTAGAGCGACCTCGGTCAAACATGTCAGTCATGTTTGGATAAAATTCATGCAGATGTTGCTCATTTATTTCTGTAAAAATAGTTTTGGATCTGGATTTATGTCTGAATTTGATGTTTAAAAGAGTCTGTCAGTTTTTCAAACTTTTCTTGACATCATTTGTGGTTAACAGGTCAGTTTTTAAAATTTTGCATGCAATTTCTTTGTCAGAAAAGCTGTGGAAGAGGTTTGTGTCTTTTAAAACACTTTTAGTTTCAAATAATTATCTGTTAAATGTTTTGATCCTTTAAAAATGTGAACATGAGAAATATTATCAGTAATACTTTTACTTTCTCTTCCGGGATGAACGTCTCAAAAACCAGCTTCAGCTTTTTCTTCTTCACTAATAACTCCATAGATTTTTTTTATCATTTGGATGAAACTACCAATCAGTTAAATTAAATTAACTTTTTTTTTTATCTGAAACAAAAACAGTTTAACAGTCATGTTGCAGAAAAAACACCTTTGATGATTTCTGAATGATCTCTGAAACTTTCTTTTCAGACTCCTCAAACAATCTAGATCATATTCATGTGTTAATATAATCCTGAATAATACTAATAAAACAGAAAAATCACTCTTACTGTTCTCTGTGCCAGTCCATGGTCTTCTTCTGTCCCCTTTGAACTGTAAGGCTGTTTTTCCCCACAGTCTTTAATCTGCCTCTGCCTCGTCTCCTTTAACAGGAGGAGAATGTAGTACAGCCTGTTTTTCCGTTATGCTCAGTACCTCTGAACACTCCTGCTCTCGTCGTGTACAGGTGCTTTTCATTTTAGATTTTTTACATCATCGCATCGTCTGTCCTTGACAAACTGTCTGCCCAAAAGAACCACAAAGATCAGCAGAATCTCATCTGAATACCTAAATAAGTTGAATTTCCCTCTGTGATGCTGACTTGACTCCTGTTTCTTCCATCAGTGATCATGTCACACTCTAAAATCTAACAAGATGAACTTACTTAGAAACATTTTGGAAACTGATTGTCTTTAAAAAAGTAAGTAAATATTATTAATAGTCTTAGATTACGTTTACTTGGTTTGTGTACTTGGAAACCTGTTGTATGTACTTAACTCTACTAAGTTATTTTAACTTGGATAAAGACAGTATTTCAACTTTCTAATTATCCACCTGCATCAACTCACACATTCACAGCCCCTCCTGTCCATTTACACACCACTGACACAGCACTGGGAGCAACTTGAGGTTAAACCAACACAATGTAGTTTGTTCCACCCTAACATAATATTTCTAGAGTCACTGTGATGGTACGTCCCCTTACAGCAGGTTGAATTTAACCTCTTGCTCTGAGGGGGTCTGTATCACCTTCACTGGCTCTATGTAACTTCAGTGTGGATGGTAGGAACACTTCACACAAAAAACTACACATTTTAACTGATTTGACTGCTTTATGGGATATGTCACTTCCCCCTGGAGGCAAGAGGTAAACATTAGAAAAGGAGAATATAAAGCAGTTTTTGAATTGTTAAAACTGGTCTAATGAACATAATTTAGTTTAAAGTAAATATGCTCTTATTTTCCTAATGGAAATATGGACCTCTAGCTCACACTCCTGCACAGTAGGTGGTTGTAATGCTCCTCTGATTTTGGATGCCACCTGCCGTTAAAAAAGAAGAAGAAGAAGAAAGCTAAATGTAGAGTTGTTATCATGGCAGAAGCAGCAAAAAATCAGAAGAAAAATAAATGTTTTATCGGAGGAGACGAAACACGTAGAACAAGAAATCCCACATTCTGCTGTGAGCGACGGAGCCGTGGACAGACACAAGAGGGGTCAGCAGAATGTGGGATTTCTTGTTCTACGCTCCTAGTTATTGCAGAGTGCGCATTCCTTTGTTTTGGTCAGCCGCGGCTCCCGTAGGCACCCGTAAGTGTATCATAGAAATGCCAAGTAGTACTGTTTAGGCTATAAACATGTGCTAAATGATGTCGTTTCGAGTAAATGGTGGACGTTAACCGCTCAGGACACTTGGATTACAGCGCACGAGCAGTATGGAGGAATATTGCCGACTTTTTGTGGACTTTTAAGGACACTGTTCTTTCGGACTCATATCTAAGTCATGATATCAATATCAGGGGACAGCGAGTATACCCCCAGATCTCCGGCTGCATCCTAGATGTTCCAAAACTACTCCACAGTGTTGTTCAGCATGAGGGTGAGCAGAAAATGAGGCCAAATCGTTGTTTGGGTGTAGTGTTCCTTTAAGTGTGTGAATGCTTGTCTGTCTCTAAAGGTCAGTCCTGTGATTGTCTGGCAAGAAGTCTGTGGTGTGAGCTGCTTCTTGTTTCAATGCCCTTGCTATCACATAAACCCTTAAAATGAAACAAATGAACAAACAGACAAAAAAACTCTTGTAAACTGGAGAAAATCCTGATCAGTCAAACAGGTCGATGTTTCCTGGTGTCTATCAGACCAGTTTATTTATTTAATTAATTATCCTAAAACAGGTTGTTCCTCAGTCTCCTCGTGACCTCTCTCCGTGTTGGGGTGAAGGTGAGACGAAGGACACATTAGAGGTCATGAGAGAAGGAACTTCAGTCCTGGAAGGTAAAACAGAAAAGAGTCAGAGCAGGAGGAACAGCCACATACCCTGTTAAACTACTTATAGTTAGAATTCATGCAATATTAAGCAAACATGTGATGATGATTAAAACCTTTGTCTTTTCCTCCCAGTCCTCAGCAGTCACATTCTGTATGATCGTTCAGGGTTGAAGCCTGGCTGAGGCTGATGGTGCTTGGAGTTCATCATGGAACAAATTCCAGATCTGCAAAGTAAAAACAAAAAGAGTCGGAGCAGGAAGAACAGCCATGGTCTCCAGGAAACTGCTTAAAGTTAGAATTCATAGTTTTTAAAAAATATTTAATGTTGTTAGGTAGAAAATAATTAAATTAAAATTGTATTTTACTGCCAGTCCTCAGTAATTACATTCTGTATGATAATTCACTCTCAGATTTGGCGCGTACGAGACGGGGAGCATTGGACACTCCAGAGTTCATCATGGAGGATCCTCCTCCAGGCCTGGAAGGAAAAACAGACAGTTAGAGCAGGAGGAACATTCAAGGATTGGGATAATTCACTTTTAATTTACAGCCATTAGATCGTTTCAGTAACAGATGGATTAAAACTCAAACAGCCTCTGCAGCAGAGGAGAGAAGAGGATCAGAAGTGTCAAAGTCCCAGTAAAACATGTTTGATTTCATGGTTAATCAAAAACTCTTCAAGATTGTTCTCAGCTCTAACCTCTACAGCCCTGTTTTAAAGTCTTCTACTTGAAAATGACACACTCATAAAGAAAAGAGAGTATCTCTGCAACCACAAGGTCTATTTGAATTAGTTTGGTGTCATAGTAAAAGTAACACTTTGTCCAGATGTGGAATTATCAGTATGTCTGTTACTGGGACAGAGTAAATGAAGATAGAAGTCAGAATAATTTTAAACTTTTATCCTCGCCTAAAAAAACAAACATTTTATCATTGTGAATATCTCTTGGAAATGATACTGCAGTGGCTGTAAAACTCTAAAAATGAATAATAAAATATTTTTGCATCATCTGTGCACAGGATTATTGTTATAAAGTGACGCAGAGCAAAATTAGAGAGGTCTATTAACAATATGATCAGGCGAGGATTTGAAAAACAGTTCACTTTTTATTACCTTTTTTTTGGAGTGCAAGCATTCTCAAAATCAGGTACTTTGGGGCTGTAGAGGTTAAAAGTCGTTGTGTCTGTTTGTCATCCTGTCTCACCTACACGTCCATAGTTATATCACCTGGAGCAAAAGTACCAATCCTATGAAAATAAATGATCCAATATTTTCAATAACAAAATTAGCAATAGCTAACTGAGTTAATAATCATATTTAAACAAGGTAACAGCAGCTAAATAAAAGCAGCAGCAGCACCAAACGGCCCTCACACCCACGCCGACCAGCGTCAGGATGTGTTGGTGCGAGCGTGTGGCACAGCAATGAAGCTCTTTCCTACTGATGATGTTTTTGATGCTCAGCTTCGGCCTGGTCTGCAGCTCTCATCAGTGAATCAGCTTCTACAGCCGTTAACGTTTGAGCTGAACTTAAATCAGGCACCGTGATGAGCTTCAGCAGATGTTTGCACATGCTGCAGATCTTTACTGAGTCTTCATGTGCTCTCATCCCACCATGAAACACCACTGAGCATCAGTCTGGAAACAGATCCTGAAATATTTCAGCCGTAATCACCAACAGCCTCAAAGGAGACTTCTCAAAGTGATGGAGCACAGAATGAGCAAACATTTGATGGGTTTGAATATAAATAACATGAAGTTGACTTTGTCTTTTCCTTCAAGTCCTCAATAATTACATTCTGTATGATCTCTCCCTCTCAGGGTTGTAGTGTGACTGACGCTGATGATACTTGGAGACTCCAGAATTCATCATGGAAGAAATTCCAGATCTGGAAAGAAAAAACAAAAAGAGTCAGAGCAGGAAGAACAGCCATGGTTTCCAGGAAACCGCTTAAGGTTTAAATTTATACAATTTAGCAAACATCTAGGCCTGATCCTCAAGAGAATTGCACCTCTAAACCTGTGCAAATGACAGAAAAAAATAGCATGCAATCCACAAAGCATATGCAAAGGGTGAAATCGGGCAAACTGGTCAAATTTTCATGCATGTAAATTAGGGAATATTCATAAATTCAGTGCAAAACTGCCCTCTTGCCATGCAAATGACCGTTGTTGCAAATACCACCTAATCCACAAAGAACAGCGCTAATTGCAACAGGCAGTAAAGCGGTGCTATTTAACAGCAGTGAGACCCTTGTATTCAATCTGCACAGTTTCTCTCTCTCTCTGCTAAAAATGATTGCAAAATGAACTGAGTTGATGGTATCTGTGGAGCAGAGTCTTTATAAGACTCATGCCAGCATGGCAGTAGGAGGATGCCAAACTGTGGGCGTGTTAGCACCTGCTTATGAGTAGAGCAAATTCTTTTGAGGATAAGTTGCTAAAACAGGGCAGGTTGCGTGAGCTTATGCTGCACAAATGATGGGGCTATTAGCAGGAGCAATCCATTGTGAATCTGGTCCTAAATAATTTTAGGCAAAAAAACATTAAAGCTTTGTCTTTTCCCTCCAGTCCTCAATAATTACATTCTGTATGACAGTTGACTCTCAGGGTTGAAGCCTGGCTGAGGCTGATGATACTTGTAGACTCCAGAGTTCATCGTGGAAGATCCTGCAGGCCTGGAAGGAAAAACAAAAAGAGTTAGAAAAGAAAGAACATTCAAGGTTTTTAATAATTAAATCAGTGATTTATTTACAGTGCTGCTTGAAAGTGTGTGAACCTCTTGAGCAGTCTAGATGTTATTGTGATTCAGCAGCTCACAGCAGCGCTGCGCGGAGGAATACATGAAACGAGTTTGCTAGGTCTGGATGAACTTTATATTTCTGAAATGTTAATGCACTTTAAAACACTCATATGTAGCATACTCTCAAACTGTGGTAAAACTTTTTGATTTGAGTTCTTGTAGGCGAAGAAAATACCCTTTGATTTTGGTACAATACTTTCCTGTTACCGTCTATTTCTTCGTCACAGACTCTTACAGTCTGTGTCTTACTGAGGGAGAAGAGAGAACTTTTTACTGCATCTAATGTACTTAGTGACCATATGGAGCTCATACAACCCCACTTCAAAAATACTGAACCGTCCCTTTAAGGCACAGACGAATGAATTGAGATGTCATTTAGAAAACTAAACAAAAGGGGAAACCAACCAAACCACTGTGGTTTCATACAAATCTATAATGCCGAGGTTGACAGCTCATCAGTCTGTGGAGGATAAATAAGCATCTCCAAAAGATTTCAGCTCCATCATTCAACTGAAAGACCAATAACTTACTGATGAAGGGCCTTCAACATGACAGCAACTCTGCCTAAAGTGGACGCCCATCAAAACTATCACCAGAAAAATAATAAATCAGGTAAAGAACAACCCACACATAGAGAGCTACACACCTCTCCGGTAGCATCTGGGACGAATGTACATTCATCTAAGAAGACCCTCCTGAAAACCAGATGTAGCATCTCAAGAGAATAAATCAGACGACAGGTCTATGGTTCATGGATCTGTCCCTAACTTTAGTTCTTACTTTAGTCCACTTGTCTCCTCTTACCTCCCTTCCTTTGCCCACACACCATCACAGCATGGTGTGGATTTGCTGTTCATCATGAGACTGGGATCCACATTCAAGATTTCCTGCTGCTTAACAGAAGGTTTTTTTCTTGAGCCATGATGGAGGGATCCATGATTGGCTATATGGATTCATGTTGGGTGTTGGATGTGTATATTTGTATATATATATATATGTATTTGTGTATCTTTATATGTATATTTGTATCTATGCATATATGTGTATCCATAAAATGAAGAGCTTTATGCTCTATTGTAAAGTGTCTTGATAGATTGATTGATCTACAATCAGACAAAAAATGATAAGCCATGACGTTTATGGGAGGGTATCTAGAAAGCCGAACATCCTCTAAAAACCGACCGAAGTTCCCTTTTTCAACTTTGAAACAGGAACAAAACCTGACGCCTTCTGGACGTCCTTCTTTGGACAGGTGAGTCCAAAATAAAATGATTTGGTCAAAAAGCAGGGACCATATCTGAAGGGTTCACAAACTTTCAAGCTGCGTCCTGGAACTGAAATTTTCTCTTTGACTGGATCATGAACTGATGAAAGCTGGGGTCGGTGATTTTGGAAAACTGGCATGAATTTGAATGTAGCATTTCTTCAGGGCTCCGCCTAGCCCCTCCCACCTCTCCTCCAAAATGACGCCCCCCAATCACATGCACGAGCGCCACTGATTCACAACCAGAAGACTGATTCAACTCCAAAGCCTCAGCACAGCATTTACGTTTTACACTGCACCAAGTCATGTCTCAGTCAGCGGTAAGAAAACACCAAAACATTATCATAGTAAAGTTAAAAAATGTTACGTATTTTATCCTCTTTCCCAACGTCCTCCTGTATCAGTATTCTCCTGTAAATCTCCCGTGTGACGATATAATAATAAAAACATTCCTCTGCCTCCCCAAACTGAACTCTGCCTCTAGCCTGAAGGGGGCGGTAATGCTCCAAAATGATGGATGCCAACCACCGAAAACCAAAGAAGAAGAAAAAGCCTGGTGAGAACGTCCACCTGCAGTAGCCTGGGTGGCAGCTGTCATGAGATTAGAGCAAGAAGAACAAACCAAGAAAAACAAAGAGTTTATTTTAGATTTCTTGTACACCTGTCTTAAAATGTGAGAGATACTGGAGCTTGGTTGGGGTTGTGGGACGGCTCGTAGTGGGCTTCTCTTATTTTCAAAGACAAAATTTGAAAGGTAAGCATTCTCCAGCAGACTCTGATCCCTCTCAGCTCAGCTACACGAGGCGGGCAGAACGGCGACGGGATTTCATTGGTTAAAAAATTGGTGACCCAATATTTTAATTGGTTGGTGTTTTCTCAGGTTTACTCCTGTTGTAGCTAGCGGATATTTTTTCGCTCTGTTTTAAGAACACATAATGAATTGATTGCCATCAGGTCATAAAGATCATTTTAACGAGAATTACAAAAAGTGTATCTAAATCAGATTACCAACCCCAGCTTTACATTTGGGCCATGAGGTCAGAGATCAAGTGACCCACCACCACCCTCACTCTGCAGAGGTTGTGAGCTCACCTGTACGTGGAGACGGAAGGTTCTGTAAAGTGATGTGTCCACAGAGGTTTAGGCTTTGTGTGCTCGGGGGGTTTATTGGAGTAGGAATCCATACGGAGTCTGTCAGAGGTCAAACAGATACTTTTATTTCTCTGTTAATCATAGAAAGACAAGATTTTTCTTTCAGCTCACTGAATAAAATAACACCAGGAAAGCAGGAAACTTGAAAGAAGTTTCATTTCTCAATATTTCAACTGCAATCAAACAAATTAAACCAAGGTCCTCACACACATGATCAGATCAGATGGTGATCGTTTGGAGGTCTCAGACAGGAGGCCCCTCTGATGAAAACTTTACCATCAGCAGAGCCAGGAGGAGTTTTATTGGTCAGTCCTGTGTGTTTTAAAGCTCTGATCTCTTAGGACATCCGATGTGTTAAATTAAAGAGATCATAAAGCTACAACCACATGCAGGCAGGTTATTATATTAACAGGTTTCCATCTCCTCAGTTTGTAAGAATGAACAAAGACACATTCACAAAAAACACCTTTACACACAAAATGCTAAAACTGGCTACATGATCAGGGAAACCTCTCCAGTGCTGGTCTGGACCTCTTTCACCTTCAGAACATCTAAACCCAACAAGGAGCTGAAACATCATCAGAGATGTAGGTCCACCTGATGTGGTCTTCTTCTGCTGGAGACCATCTGCTCCAAGATTTCTGTGTTTCTGAGCAGGTTTACCTAATTAACTGAGGGTTAGTTTTAAAACAAGCTTGGGCCTGATCGAATTAAACGAGTTTAGTTTCTTTTTCCCTCATCAATTGTGCTTTTTTTTCCTGGAGTAGTTTTATTTCTGAGAGCTTATCGCCTCCTTTGTTTGAAATCCTGATTTTTGTTCAATCCTGTTGAAAGTGAGCTGTTGTTTTTGTTTTGTAAATAACTCCTGTTAAACCTTTCAGAGATCTCATATTTCATTTGGGGACTGGGAAAAAAACATAATTATTTTAAAACCTTACGGCACTCTCCCCCTTAACTGGTGCACAACACTCACACAGAAACCTGAACAAAGAAACGTCACACATCTTTGACAGCCTATTACCACGAACTCACTGGCCACTTTATTAGGTCAACTCCTGTAGCTGCTCCTGTGGACCTGCTGAGGGTCGAACCAAGAAGCTGAACAGGCGGAAAGTTTCACTCAATGAGGACTAAAACTGTCATACTCAAATCTGTTTATTATTCTTAGTTCTAACATGTTGTATCACTGTGACAGTGTTCAATTCTGTTTTCATAAGAACATAAACTTGATCGTACAGCTTCCACTTTCTCTTTCAGGCCTTCACCTTTTTCTCCTTCATGAATAATTTAGAGACTTAAAGTTTGCCTTAGAGGGAAGAACAACAAAGTGAAACATCAGTTTGTCATTTCACACTAAGAAAATTAAACATTAACACTCAATGTAACATAAGAACCACCTCTGATGGTTCCTGAAAGATCTCTGAACCTTCTCTACAGACTCTTCAAACAGTCTGGATCATGTTCATGTGCTCACATAATTCTGATAATAAATAAACAATGAGGACAGACTTTCTTACTGTTTTCTGTACTTGTCCATGTCGTCCCTCTGCTCCCTGAGGATAGATTATCACAGAAGGACTTTGGTCTTCTTCTGCCGCGCCTCATTTCTCTGTGGTAGGAGCCTCTTTTTAATAACATCATAAAGCAAAGACATGTCTCAGCACCAATAAAATATGACAAAACAGAAGTTTATGTCTGGGCTGTGCAGCAGTGTCATCACATCAGGCAGCTCTGCTGCTTCGACTGTCCTCTGGTTAAACAGAGTCAGATATTCTTACAGCTCAGAGCTCAGATGGAAAAGAGCAGGAGCTCCAGGTGTAACAGTGAGTTTCTCTCAGGTTGTACCTTCTTGTTCATCACGCCAGAGTGTGAAGTCTGCACAGTCAGGCCACACAGATTATATCCTTTCAAAATAAAAGACTCTCCTGTCTCAGTTATTGAAAAAGGAAAAATAAATTCAGGGAATTCAGAGAGACGACTGCACCACACAACATGTGAACAACAGGTTATGTTGGTGGTGTGATGTCATCTAAGGTAATTAAAATAGTCCTCTTTTAGGTCATAATGTTATGTCTGGGGTATTTTATAAAATCCCAGAAAAATATCTAGGTTTTGTTCACCTTGTTCTACAGATGAAGCTGCATGAAAAATAAATGATTCAAACTACTGTAACTCCTCAAGAATGCACATAATCCAAATAACTGAACATTATCTGAAAGCTGATGTTCAGTACATTACGACAAAGGCTGGATCGTCTGAAGGGGAGGTGCAGGAAGTGAGCTGACTTAGCAGAGAGAGGATTCAGAGACAAACGTGAGTCAGATGTATCTGTATTATCTGTGTAAATAATGTTAAAATTCTATAAATAATAGCATTTTTATCATTCTGTAGTGAATTCAACTATGTTTTCTTTTCTGTAATTACTCACTTTTTTAAGCATTTACATCTTAATAATGATGAATACTTGCCAAAATGTTTTCACCCTTTAAAGCCCAAGACCGTAGATTATAGCCAGAAAATTCTAATTTTTTGGAGATTACATTTTTATTTCACTTTCTGCTAAAATCCTACAAAATCAAAATGTCCATAAAATTCAACATATAGATTTTTCGTATCTCATTTGATACATTCGGTGTTTTTGGCAACTGATAATCCATTTGAGGACATTTTTATCATTTATCTGTTTGTATTCAGATTTTTTTTTTATAATTTGTTGATCATATTGAGTAGATAGAGGTATTATAAAAGTATGTATCAAATTTGATACAATTGGCATTATAGGGTTAATTTGACCTGAAAAAAGGGTGAAAAATACGTTACTAAAACAGCATTTTCTGACACATTTATTGACAAAAGGGCAACAAAGACCAGGAGCCATTAATATTTATAGTACTTAAAAGGGTTAATATTTATTTTTAAAAAGTGTTCCTACATACCTACCTGTCAAGCTACTGATCGTGCATGAAGTTGCTGAGGGCTTTAGAATCTGGTCACCCTAATGTTTAGCCTAAAACTATGAGCTTGTTTGCTTGTCTTCATTGTGGAGTTGAAGCTCATCACTGTGCTGCCGCACACACTGAAGATGGATCAGGCCCAGGATGTGGCTTCGGGGCTCAGGGTCAGACTTTAAAGTTAAGTGCCTGATGCTAACCTACTGTCTGTAAATGCTACGTAAAAGTGATTTACATCATACTTTGCCCAAATGTCTGACTCAAGGATGAACTGAATTTATTTTGGAGGTCAAAGGTATGTCCACAGTCTTGTGTTTAGTAATGTTTTTTTTGTGAATTTTGCTTAAATGCTTAAATCCTTGTGTACTGGAACTGGAACTCCTGACCAAGCCCACAGGATTTAACCATGCTGTTACAAAGGAAAATCATGTTAGGGATCAAGTTCCCAAGGTTTTTAGAGGTCTCAAAAACACTCCAAGACCAAGTAAAAGTGCAACAAGGATATATTTATTCAAGACGCTGTTCAAGGGATTGTTCTAAGAAATCTGAGAGCTTGAGATCCAGAGCATGGCTGAGTGTCATGATCCTGTCCTTTACTTAAAGGTGTAGTCAGCGATGTGGGAGAAAACGAGTGGAGGGTTTGTTTATATTCGAATTTAGACCCGCCTCCCGACAGCTGATTGACGTGCATCGTCATGGAAACGGCCGTAGAAACTGCGTAGCTGACGTAGCTAAGGAAACCCCGACTGGTCAGACAACTCGACTGCCAATATTGAAAACATCACAACAACAGTACATTTTGGCAGATTAGACAATAAGATGAATGCCTGACGGCTGTTACTGTTATGTGAAGCACCACGAAGCTAATGCTGCTTAGCTTACCTATCCAGCAGACGGACGGCGACATCCGCGTCCGTTTTCAGGTCTTTCAATTGGCGGAGTTCCCTCCACCGTCGGAAAGCAACACCAATGTTGACCCGGGTCTTTGCTCTTTTGGTCATAGCCCTTCTTTTCCACTTTTCACTCCTCTGACCTTTTTCTTTGGGCTGTTTTCAGCCATTGCTACCGCAACTATTGTATCTCTCTCTTACGCTAACTGCGCACGCTACGCAAACTACGACTCCCCCTCCCCCCTCTGTCTGATCTGCGCATGAGTATGATCACCCCCTGGATGTGGGGGGGTTTACTTTGTTTTGGTAACTCGGTCCGAGCCACAGTATTTACCTGCTGAAATTCTGAGTCAAGGCTGTGTATTGAGACCGGATTTTTTTTTCAACATGCTGTCAGTGGTGACATCTTGTGGATGGAGAGGAGACAAATGGTGAATTTCACAAATACTGCATTTGATTAGAAGATTAGAAGATCGCTGAGTACACCTTTAAGTTAAGATCCCAGTTTGTTTGTTTCATGTCTTGTCTTGTATTTCCTGTTTTATTTTGAAAAGTCACATGCCCTTCCTTAGGTTTTGTTTCATGTCTCTGGTATTCTTCTCCAGCTGTGTCTCATCACCCCTGTCACCTCATGTATTTAACCCTCATGTCTTCCCCTGTCTTGTTGCCATATTGTTGAACTTCAAGTCACTTTCCAGAGTCCTTTTCTCAGCCAAAGATTTGATCTCGCCTCCTTTGTCTACACCTTGCCTTTTTTTCCTTGTGCTTTTTGAATACCTCTGTCTAATTATGCCTGCTTATTTGTGTACCGAGCTTTGACTGTCATATAAACCCTGCTTTTGCTCACAGACCCTAGGCCTATATCATGAAGCGCGGTCAACTTATCCCCGATAACTCACATCTATCCAGGATTGAGTGACCGACAACAATGGCCATCGGGATAAGCGATAGCACGACACAGATTATCAACACGGTAACTCAATCCTGGATTGTCTTATCAAGAGCCGTGAACTCGCACGTATAAGGGGAGGGCTCAGAGGCAGCTGACCAATCATGATCATGAGAGGAGAACACGCTGTGAAGCGCCGGGAATGCACTGACAGAGCTTTATATTACACATGTGAAGAGCAGCGTCTGATAATGTTAAAATGTGAGGATGAAAAAGCCAGAATAATGGAGAAAAGAAACACTGTAGCAGCTGTCAATCAGACAAAAT
The DNA here is from genome assembly GCA_036419115.1 of Scarus forsteni. Classification (NCBI taxonomy): domain Eukaryota; kingdom Metazoa; phylum Chordata; class Actinopteri; order Labriformes; family Labridae; genus Scarus; species Scarus forsteni. Next base: position 111,927 of record JAZDUH010000308.1, on the reverse strand, counting down.
GGGTGGCGCACTGTGAAAATGCGCAAATTACTCATTATTGGCTAAATCTGACACTCATGAATCTCTTGAAGCAAAATACTATGAACGTGTGTTGCATGTCTGACAATAATCATCCTCAGATGTACTCCCTCTGTAGTGAGGAGGTCGTGGGAGCAGAAAATAAAACTACAAAAGCATAACTGTGTCTGGTAGGTTGGTCTGTTTCATGTCATATCAGCTACACTTAAGATTTAAGTCGTCGCCTCAATGAAAACATAAAAACACGCCGATCTGATTTCTGACCCAAATTAACAATTTAAAATCAGCAAGAAAAAAAACCCTCAAACACATGAATAAAGAGCAGGAATGACATGATGGACCTGATTGTGCTGTTTCACATAAGAATTACATCCCTTTTATTTATCAAGCACTTTGTGGTGCATTTGAATGTGTGAAAGGTGCTATAGACGTGAAGTTTATACTTGCAAAATGACAGTGTGACAGTTAGTGCACCGCTCCTGCAGGTCACACGGGGAATAAACAGCTCCAATATATCACACAGGTAGATGATTATGGGCCACGAGAACATGTAAGTCTCATAGTGCGTCGTCAGGGTGATCTCGTGGGTCAAATCGGTATTGTGACACTCCTTCTCATCTTCATGCTCGTCTCAAGAGTTGTGCGCCTCCTTCTACTGGGTTCAGGAGAAGAGGGCAGGCCATTGATTTGGAGAAGCTGATTGGTTAGTGCGAGGGTCATTTCGCAGGATCAGATTCAACCTCCGACTTCTCCTGCGCCGGAGCAGGATAGCTGTTCAGAGTAAGTCACCATGGTGATCTACTCTGATAAAAAAGGAACTGCTTGCGGTTATCGATAAATCAGGGTTAACCCTGAAGTTATCTCGCTAAGACATTAATCCTGCTTCGTGACATAGGCCTCCTCTTTGTCTGCAGCTGAGTATTTGTGTGTTTCGAATTCAACAGAATAATAAGAACAAATCCCTCAGATCATGTTAGTTCCCTCTGCTGTTCATCCTTTCTAAAGTTTACCAAAACCTGCCTTAACTTTCCAGCAGTCTGATTCTCTGACAGAGAGCAGGATATGAGACATTTGATGTTGATTCTGTTTTAAACTTGGTTTAATAATGTGTACTCTATTAGATTGTGATCTTAACAGTTTCTGCCTTTCTTTCCTTCAGTTCATTTATTTTCATACACTGATTGGTGTTCATGTTGATAATGAGAGGACAGATTTATTTAAATCCTCACTTCCAACATCGGTGATGCACACCTCATTTTTACCGGGTTGTTAATGTTCAAATTGTCTAAAGGAACAACATCGTCATGATACATGAGCTCTTCTAAGATGAGCCTTTTGTAGTCCACCTTCATAAAATTGTAGTTTCACCGCAGCAGTAACATCCGCCGTCACATGATGACGAAGCATAGTGAAAGTGTAGTCAGATTCTATCTGCACGCCAGTTTTCCTTTCCTAAGTCCTTCTGAATTCTCCTTTCTCCTTTCCTTAACCTTATGACCTTTTCTGTCAGGGTTAAGGAAAAGTAGATAGGAAAGGGCTTAGGAGGTGACTATTCGACGGCAGCCCAGGTGATGAGATCAGGATCAGGTGTGCAGCAGCAGAGTGCCACAGCAGCAGGTAGACACGCCTCCTCACCAGGAGTGAGGGAACGGGAACAGTCTAAAATAAAAGTCCCTCCACAGTCAACACAAACTCCTTCAAATTAAAACCAATTTTAATTTGTATTTTTTGTTTGGTTGATTTGTTTAAAACATTAACCTGTAGTAAAGACAAAAGAAAAATCTATTAAATATCAAACTTATGGTTTCTGACCCTATGTGCTGTTCTTTTATATACAAGCATAATATTTTTACTCAGATGATAAATACAAAGAGCTAAATGCAGATTGAAATCCTTTCTATTTTTTTTTCCAAATATTATGTTTTCATTTAAAAAAATCATACAGGCAAAAAATAATCAAATTTACTCAGAAAATAATAATATGACAAACAACAGCACACACAAACCAGAAAGTCAAATTTTACAATCAGAGGGACATTTATTTGATTAAAAGACATAATGATATGATAATAAACAGAGCTCTTCACATCAGACATAAAGATAAGTCTGCTTATTTCATCACCCTCCCGACAAAACATCAACACACACATCAAATCAATTCATAATATCACAGTTAAATACATTTTTATGATGATTTAGGATTAAATGTGACTTCTGCTCAGATTTAGTTCCATCTAGAGGTGCAATATATGGATTTAGTTATTAATTTAAATCATCATGTTCGGTCAAAATACATTAACATAAATCGCAAAACTACTCAGTTAAAAAATATTACACACAGCAGATTGAATAATGACAAATAAGCATTTTCAACCAGGTCGGAGACATGCAAGTTAATAACATCAGAAGGAAATACTATATAATTCATATAAATATAATATAATTCCTCGTGTCATTATGCTGATATAATATTTTCAGCTTAAATGTTAAATTCACAGAGTCAAACTGCATGCACAACTATGTCTTTAAAAACATAAAAATCTCAAATAAGTTGAAGCAGCACACAGCAACACAAAACGTGAATAATTCCAAAAAATATGATTAGATGATGACTAAAACTTACAGCCTCTGTGCAAAGTGACAAGCAAAAAAATCCTAACTAAATAAAATAATCAGGGATTTAAATTCTCTGTAGCTTCAAGTTTTTAAGTCTGTAATAGCCTAAAAGCTGATTTTTAGAATTAGAGGATATTAAAGTTTAAAATATTTTCAGTTAATTTGTTTTTGCTATTGGGCTCTAAAGTGCCCTCCTGGTTGGCAAAACACTTTAACCTGCCCTCTTAAAGGTAGGGCTGGTAGTCAATGGAAACTAGTATGATTTTTTTTCTTTTTTTTTTCCAAATAAAAAAAAAGGACAAAGGGGGGGGGGGGGGGGGGGGGACTAGCATGAATTTAAACGTAGCATCTCCTCAAGACTCTGTATAATTGTATCTTTTTTTTTTTGGTGGTGGGGGGTAATGGGACATGGAGGTATGCCAGAGATTATCAGTGAACAAGTTCACGCACCTGGAGGGAGCCTTGATTACGATAAAGACATTCACTCCACAAAGGTAAGAGCATGGAAATATTAGCACATTAGTGTTTACATTTACTTTTGGAAGGTGGGGGGGATACTGATGCCTGATTAATTTGAGAAGCATTCACTATAGATAGCTTACTGACTGAATTTGGTGAGTGATTGTTTCAATAATTTCAATATTTTCTGGAATATCTCAGTTACCCTGGAGCTGTGTTAGATTGAACATTAGCTACAGGTAATATATCAACAGAAGGATTATAGCTAAAACAGCAGCAGAGGGAATGCAGATATCTCAACAAGCCTCCGGTGGAAAACTAATTGTTAACACATCTCATCAGAGAAGTTATCACTCTCATTTCTTATATAGCATATTGTGACCATGTACAGATAGATATTTTATTATACATTCATACTGTACTTTAAATTTGCTGATTCTTCTCTCAAAGTGCATCAGATCAATGCTTTTAAATATAAAATATTCAGATAATCAGATAGGCAGATGTTTCCAGGTGTCTCAGACGGATGAATCATCTACGCGCCAGTTTATTTATTTATCCTGCTTGTGGTTTGTTCCTCAGTCTCCTCACGCCCTCATGATTGGTCCTTATCTCGATGGCAACCCAAGAGGAAAGAGTATTGGAGCCAACAATGGTCATGGGATGACAAGTCCTTGAAGGTAAGAACAAAAAAGAATCAGAGCAGGAAGAACACTCAGTGTTCCCTTAAAACTGCAAACAAGTGGGCTTCATGTTTTCCCGAGCAAACATTTGATGATAATTAAAAAATTTAGGATGGATCCACAGAGAATGGATTGCTCCTGCTAATAACACGGCATTTGTGCAGAATAAGCAACCTGCCCTGTTTTAGCATCTTATCCTAAAAAAAGGAATTTACTTTAATCATTTGCCGGTGCTAACACACCCACACAGTTTGGCAGCTGAGCGCACTTTGCGCCTCTGATTGTGATATAAACAGAAAATACAACTAAAATGACCAAAAGGTGATCAAGGGGGTCATATGGGTTTTTACCAGACTGCATTTAGACAAATTAACTATGTTTACTTAAAAATGGTGGAATGGTGGCAGAGACAAACACAATCAGATATATTACTGTCATTGTTGATGTCATCCAGTAGAGCAAGGATCATGCATCCTAGCAACTGCTATCTGCAAATGATTTCATTATCACTGAAATCAAAAAGTGATACTCTCCTCCGATAAATCCTTTCTTGTGGGCTCCTGCCATCTTGCCTGCCTCTGTGCCTTCGCCTGGCTACAATCACTGCTGCCATGATTACCGGAGAGTCCTGACATGACAGCCCTTATAAAGGCTCCGCTCTACAGTTACCACCAACTCAGTGCAATATGCAATTATTTTGAGCAAGAGAGCGAGTGAGAGAGGGAGACAGAGAAACTGCGTGGATTTAATACATGGGTCTCACTAGCAGTAACTAGCACCACTTTACTGCCTGTGGCAAAAAGCGCTGGGCTATGTGGATTAGGTGGTATTTGCAACGAGGCTCATTTGCGTAGGAAGGGGGCAGTTTTGCACTGAATTATGAATATTCCCTCTTTACATGCATGGAAATTGGACCGGCGCAGCTAGGAGCAGCAGTGCAGTTTGTGTTCAGTTTGCGTGCATTTCACCCTTTGCGTATGCTTTGAGGATTGCACGCTATTTTCTCCTGTCATTTGCACAGGTTTAGCGGTCGCAAAAGCAGCTCAGTCCTTTGTTTTTACTCCCAGTCCTCAGTTATCACTGTCTGTGTGATCTTTACCCCACAGAGTGGTAGCATGGTCTAAATTGAGGACACATGGAGACACCCAAGGTCGTCGCGGGAAAAGCGGGGACATACCTGGAAGGTAAAAAGAGAAGAGTCAGGCAAAAAGAACATTGTTACCACTGCTCTCACTCTCTCTGGTGATGTTCACCACAAGGAGGTGTTAGACCATGAAGTAGTTTTAGTTTATGTTGTGTTGTGTGTCACAATCAGGAAATCAGGTGTTGGGGAAATGCTGCAGAGGTTGTGAGCTCACCTGCCGATGGAGAAGGCAGGTGGGATGAACATGGACTGATGTTTCCTCAGTGGTTCACCACGAACAGCAGCCCCTACACAACCATGGTAAGTTACACTGTTAGAGGGTCAAACAAAAAAAAAAAACACATATCAAGCTGGCTCTTGCATCTCCTTTCTGTTTACAACAAAAAGACAAAATCCTTTTCTTTCACTCATTCAATTTAATTTCATTTGTATGGAACATTTCATAAATGTGTAGCTCAACGTGCTTCACAGAAGATTAAAACGGTGCAAAGCCGTGCGCTGCCAATTTGACAATTTGGTAGACTGTCTGCGCAGAGGTGGGTGTGACGGCGCACCAGGGGGAGTCGACGGCGCACCAAGGGGAGGTGTCGGCAGATTCATGTTGGCACAGCGACAATTTCGTGCCAAAAACAGTGCAGAAAGTGCGCTGAAAGCTCGCCAGCTCCAACCTGGTCTATTCTCGGCGCAAAGAGGAGCGCACCCTCTGCAGCTGTAATTTGGTGACAGGTGCACATGTGCACACGCCTCAGAGGCAGGTTTCCAGAGTGTCAGGCACATTTTAATGCAATAAACAATCACAGCAATCACAATTTAATGTAACAGTCTGAACCAGCAGATACATTTGTATCTATATTAACTGTCGCGTCACATCTGATGTCGGATTAAAGACGTTTGTCATAATTGAAACTTAACCTGACGACAGCTGAAAGTTTGATGCACATCTTACAAGTCAACAATATAAAGCTAACAGAAGTATATATCTGGCTTCTCTTATCTCATGAAATTCAAATGAAAGATGGAGAAAAAGGACAGAAAATAAATGTAAGTCACTGGGTGTCACTCAGGATTTACCTGTGATTTCCCATAAATTCTCTGTTTCAGTCTTTGTTCTTAACGTGATCTAAAAAGATGGAGTACATTATTGCAAGGAGGATGAGGTGGAGACACCGGGAGAGTATACAGTATATTACCAAAGGCTCTGCTATTTGGCGAGGAAAGACCAGGAGAGCAGGTGGATCACAAGCATGATGAATGGATAAGCCAGCTGCTGTAACTGTCACTTTATTTTGTACTCCTATTAATAGCTGCGTTTCCATTACCCCTCGAAATGCACAAAACCTGAATATCGCAACAAAATACTGGTAACGGAAACACCTAAATTTCGAAAAAAAACTCAAATATCGCAAAAAGGTTTTTACGCTCTCAAGAGGAGGTTTTTCAGACGTGTCGATAAAGAGAAATATCGCAAAAGCGCTATGGAAACACTGTTTCCGCAATTATACGGAAAAGGACGTGACGTACCTGGTCACATGATCACTTCTCGGAGTAAACATGGCTTGGGAAGTTTGGACAGAGGGGGAGAATGAAACTTTTCTTGCCATAATTCTCGAGAAAAACACACGTGCCATAATAATCATCAAACAAGGAGATAGAAATGGAAATAAAGGAGAAAGGGTTCGTATCGATCTTCCTGCAGTGAAATCTCGCAGGATGATATTTGATGAGCGTTCCGACGGTACTGCTGAGAACAACCTTCAATGGAAACACGTTCAAAGCGCAAATATACTTTGTCGAAATTTTAGGAATATCGCTTTTATTTTGCGAAAAACTGTAATGGAAACACAGCTAATGACAAAGGAACAGATTACATATGTCCCGAGAGCTGGCCCACACAGTGACGCGCATCGTGGCCTCTGATGCGCGTCACCATGTGCATCATCACCATGATGGCCCCTCTGCTATTTCAGTTGCTGATCGTCTCCACTACCGGTCTTTCCAGCACACTGTGGCCGCCATGATGGGGATCAGTCAGACCAATCAGTCGCCCGCAGCGCATTTAAAGGCAAGGAGAGGCGTTCATTTGATTGGTGAAGACAGCACTCACCTGCGCCTGGTCTACAAAATTAGAGCCAGATGAAAGCCTTAGCTGTTAGGCATGATTCAACCAATATAAGTCATCAACCCAGCATGCATTGCACAGTAATATTTACACCTGTAGATTAGAACAAATTGCGATTTTTCAATAAATAATAACACTTTTTGCCTTTTAAACAATACATTCTAGTATAAGATAAGCATTAAAGCATATCAATGCCTATTTGTCTTCACAAGTGAGGATCCTTTTAAAAATGGGTCACTGAGTGTTAAAATATGTGCTGTCAGACGATTAAAAAAATTAATCTAATTAATTACTGGATTTATAATTAATTAATCTAATTAATCACATTAATTAGATTATCTGCTTAAAGTCCCCAAATAAAGAATTTGAATTCTAGGATATTATAAAATTGTAGTGCAGGACTAATCAAATAAATACACTAAGAAGTGAAGATTTGTAAATCCACATTTTTATTGGTGACTAAATAAAACCAAAGTCAGGGCAACTTGTCCAGAAAATTCTAAGCTCAATCAGGCAACTCAAATTACACTTTAAGTGTGTTTCATAAATCAAATTCAAAATAAGAAAAAGGTTGAGGACATCCAGCAAAACAATTAGGCCTGATGCATTATTAAAGAATGTAGTACAAATATAGATAAATACATTCAAAAATAAAATAAGACTAAGTCTTAAATATGCCATTCCTGTTGTCACCTGGGCTTTGTTTGGTTTGACCAGAGACGCATGTGTGAAGTGATGGAGAATATCAGCTGGACAATATTAAAATGTTTGTGTGCTATGATTAATCAGTGATTAATTTTTATAATGCAGTAATTTGCAGTAAATTAATTAATCTAATTAATGCACTAAAGTGACAGCCTTAGTTAAAATGTTTTTTTTTAATTTAGATTTTATTAGTTCCTTCAAAAGAACAAACATTTCTTCGTATTGTTACATACAACAAGTCTCTCATTTGCTCCAAGAAATCAGGACAGGAGATGATACAAGAATACACAAAGATATGTTCTCGCTCTGCACTGAATACCTTGCGTTTAACCCTACGTCATGCACAGAAACATGAAAACATGAAGAAAAAAAATCCTCCAAAAATTGTGTTAAAATGTTTTTTAAAGTTCACCCTGATCAGGAGCATGACACAAACACAGCCTCATGACCCAGCAGCTCAGGTTTTAATATTTTCAATAACATTGCCTTCATCAGAACAGCCTTGGCAGAGTTTTGTGCTCTTTAAACACTTATAGTTTATTATAATTTCCTGTCAAATGTTTGGTCATTTAAAAAAAAAAAAGTGAACATGGGTGCTGGTTTGGCAGAGTGGTTAGCATCCAAGCGCGTCCCGTATACATACTGACTGGCTGACCCAGCCGGTGGCCAGTTTGCAGAGTGTCTGCCCCTTCTCCCTCACCCCCTTTCACAAGCCTATCCACTGTCATTCTCTCCTGTCAATAAAGGCACAAAATGCCCAAAAAATACATTTAAAAAAGGTGAACATAAAAAATATTATCAGTACAAATTTTACTTTCTCTCTAAATCCTCTCTTAAACCAGCTTCACCCTTTTCTCTTTTATGAGTAACTTGATGGATCCTTTTTATGTGGAGAAAACAAAAAACATTTCAAATAAATGAACCTTTTCATCAGAAATAATGACATTTTATCAGTCAATGCTTGAAGAGAACCACCTTTGTTTCTTTTTGAAGTAGGGTTGCCAACTCCAACTGTCCCATATTTGCCGGGACATCACATATTTGAGCCAAAAAGGCGCATCCCGGACAGGACGTTGTTTGTTCCGGCCGCATGGGTAAAGGGAATATGCATATTTTTTTCTCTCTGTGCGCCATGCATTGTGTGTCTGTCTGCCTGCCTGCGTGGCCAGGTGTAAACTACGGGCACTAGGACCGCTCAGTTGACAGGGTAGGCAGGCACAGCTTCTGCCTATGGCTGCAGCACTTACGTGCTAATGTGCGTGTGACTCAGTCCCAGTGTGTGTGTGTGTACGTGCGCGCTGTACTGTGTAGCGAGCGATTAGCGGCGAGGCAGTCAGCTGTTTGTGAGGAAGTGGAAGTATGCCAATGTTTACTACTAGTGTCATGTGTGTGTGTGTGTGTTTTCAGTTTAGATATTGCACCTTGTTGGTTTTTTGTTCAGATTTTACAGTTGCCCTTTTTTTAGTTGAAAAAAATGAAAGAAATGGAGTTAAGTTTCCAAATAAGTAGGCAACAACCAAAAAGTGTTTGCACAACTTAGTTGCACTATTAGGCCTACTCCTACATTGTTTACTGCTGATGCATTGTGTTTACATTGTTTTAAAACTGTTAAAATCCAGAAGAAGAGACAGCAATTGTTTATTTTGCATTTTTTGCACAAAATATCTACTTGAATGATAACTGTCTCACATGTATGCCTCAAATACAAACTGATCAAACTGATGATGAGTTATTACAATCTTGTTACTGTAAGTGTAATGCAGTAGTGTAATGTGTTTGTATAGTCTGTAATGGGTACAACTGTGGCAAAATGCTGTTATATATGCTTTTTTGACCCCCCAAAACCCCCAATTTTTTCAGCTGCCCGCGGGAGGTGTCCATTATTTCAATCTCTGGGTGTTGGCAACCCTATTTTGAAGGGTCTTTGAAACTTTCTTTTTGAAGTGTCCACAAAACAATATCACTAATATTCAACAGAAAAATCATTCTTACCATAATCTGTTCTTGTCCATGGTGTTCCTCTGTTTTAAGGATGTAATTTTCCAGCAGGACTTCAGACTGCTTCTGCCTCGTCTCCTTTAATGAGTGCAGCAGCATGATTCTATTAATAAAGCCTGTTTATCTGGTGTCATGTTCAGTCTCTGACCGACTGACCACTAAAAATCTGAAGATTCCCATGTACAGGTGCTTTTCATTTGAGATTTAAGGCCTTCATGTGGTCTGTTTTGACAAGCTCTTGGCCCAAAAGAACCACAAAGGTCGACAGAATCTCAATTAAATATCTGAATAAGTTGAATTTCCACTCTGTGATGGTGGCTTGACTCCTTGTTTTTGATCATGTCAGGAACTTTCAGTCCTCTGTAAAGGTAAGTTGTCCAACTCTCCATCAAACTGAAATGAAAATGAAGGATCTTGAACCAAATACTCAGGTCAGGGACGACTGCATTACATGACATGTGAACAACAGGTTATGTTGGCAGTGTGATGTTACTCCACTATGGCTGCACTCTGACTTTACTCTGAAACTCTGAGTGATTGTTTTCTTGTTCGGGTCAGTCTCTGTTGTGGAGTTTTGATTTATTATAAAGTTTAAGGTGTAAATTTAACAAGACACAAGATGATTAAATCAACCTACATTACTGCTACTTTAGGGATAATTAAGAGTAACATATCACATAATTAGTAAAATAAATAACTATCTTTATAGCCACATTGACATGAGGTCCCTCTTGAAAATGAGTTTCCACATCTCAAAGTGCTTACCTTTAATAAATGTATATTCCACAAACATGGGGCCGTACAAATAAATACTAACTGAATATATATTCAGCAGAGACAAATATGATGAGGACAGATTTATGATCTGGGCGTCCATGTGTTTGTCACTGTCATAAATTCTTATTTTGAGTCTGTTTGTCTCTGCCTGGATGGATTGATGTGTATACACAAATATATTTATTTACATGTATTTGTATATATGCGCATATGCGTATCTGTAATATGAAGAGTATGACTTCAACCTGCACTATTGGAAAGTGCCTTGAAATAACGCTTGTTATGAACTGGTGCTATATAAAAAAAGATTAATTGATTGACCGATTGATTGATCGATTAAGATGCCACACAAAGGTTGTACAAATGTCGATCCTGATTAAAGGATGAACTGAATTAATTAGAGTCAAAGAGTCACATAGCTCTCTTATGGTTGATATACTGTATCACATAAATACTTGAAGGAATCCTTTTCAAACTTTGTACAGATGTCCACCATGATGCAGGGGAGGACTGATAAGTTTTAACAAAGGCTTTGGATTGTCTTGGTCATCAATTGCTTGGAATATTTTGATAATGCTCAGAAGGTGTTCTGTCAAATTTTGCCCAGTTGAACACTCTGGATCTTGGATGAATTTGGTATATTTTTATGTCAAGAAGTCAAAATCACAAATCCTCATGTTCGGTCATTAATAAACCTGTAGTACCCTGAGTGTCCACTTGGGGACGGCTGCAGAAAAATGACACTTTCATCAATGTTTGTGGGCCAAGTAATTATTTTTTCAGTAGAAGAAGTTGCAACTGCCCCCAGTCTCCCCTATCTAGGAACAACCTGTGATACTTGGTGAGAGGAAGGGCGCACCCTGGACCAGTTGCCAGCCAATCACAGGGCTACATAGAGAGATAGACAGCCATTCAAGTTGGAGTCACTGATCAACCTACTGAATATGATTTTGGTCTGTGGGAAGACAAAGTGCCAGGAGAGAACTCACGCATGAATGTGGAGAGCATGAAAACTCCACTCAGAAAATACAATAAAGGTGCAGTGTGTTGAAACTGGCATTTTAGCGACATCTAGTGTTCAGATTTTGAAATGAGTGTCCATTTCTAAAACATCACCTCACAAAGCGCCAGGCAGTAAAGATCAAAATGGATTGTGAACAGGGCATCATTTACAACAGTTACCAGGTGAGGGTTTTTCTATATTCATATTTGTAACTATTATTTTAATAGATTATAGGTTGGTTAAGATGATGATTGTAGGATTTATAAACTTTTATAGACTCATATTTAAAAAACACCTTGCGCTCTTTTTGTCCACAAAACCCACCCGTAGACAACATAGTGGATCTTTATGTCAGCCAGACAGATATATGCCACTCTTTCCTTTTATGTTCACTTTATTGATGCTCCATTCACCGTAGGCTACACGGGGTTCAAACTGGCAACCGCTATGTCTTCTGTGCCCAAAGTTATTTTCTTTGCATATAAAGAATTTCAATCAGATAGAAAAAGACACACCAAGTGCATACCCTGCAATGCTTCGATAAGGTTTAATAAGAGAGTACAACATCGAACTTTATCCTCCACCTGAGGACACATGAGGCAAAGTAAGTGAAACCTGCAAACGTTAGCCAGGAAGCTAACGTTCCTACCATAGTTCAATATAGCAGGAACGTTAGCCCGACCTGTGGTCAATATGAAGCTAGCAAAGCTAACATTAGTAAAGAGGGTGTATGTGTGCTGTATGTGTGGGAATATAAGGCTTCTCTCTTCAAGATAAAAATCTGAGTGCTTTTTGGGTGGACTGGGAACCAATGGTGTGGGACTCGACTCGTCATAACCTGTGACTTGACTCGACTTGCCCACAACCGAAAAAACTTGGGACTTGCTTGAGACTTGGATTGGAGGGACTTGGGCAATTGTCACATAGATATAAAAATCTTTTTCTAACTTTATAAAAAGGAAACCAAAGTTTTATGAGAATGATTGTACACCTATTTTGATGGACTTTACATACAAATGGAAACATTATATCCTATATTTCCCTTTCCTCGTTGGCGAAATGCTGTCAACTTCTACACACTATCTTTAAAAAAATTATTTCACTTTGAATAACGTGATCAAAAATACTTTTACTCAGAGCTCGAGCTCCTCCAGATGACACAGGTATGACCTTGTAGTGACATTCGTCCTGAATGACCTCTGCACCTTTTCCCGACTCATTTGAATCCGGATTTCTTCACAATTGAACTGCTGCGAACTGAAACTCTTCACCAAGCCAACAAGATTTAACCATGCTGTTAAAAAGGAAAAGCCCTTCAAATTAAGATCGAATTTACTTTTATTCTGTTTTGGTTGATTTGGTAACAAATTAATCCGTTATAAACATAAAAGACAAATTAAGTCAATATCAAATTCATGGTTTCTGGTCCTATAACCTGTTCTTAAAGTCGCACGATGCAGGACGAACTTGTCGATGTGATTATTTTGGAAATTCAAACCGGAAGTGGCTTTCACCTCAGGTTAGCTCAGAGCATCGTTTTAAGCTAACGGTGCTTCATTGGCCTTTTGGGGGGTTTGATTCCCGTTTTCCTCTCGGTCAGACAGATTAACCCAGCATGGCTCTACTGACGCCGCTGTTCGCCTTCCTGTATCACCTGCCGCAGGTGTACAAGTGGCTGCTGAAGCCCTATTACATCGCTCTTCATGTCTGTAGCATTTTTAGCTGTCCGAAAAACGCCAGGGATCTGCGACCATCTGTCCTCACAGCGAGAGGACGGCAACTCCTGCGACTTCGACTGGGTCTGTAGAACATTCCAGATCAGATCTTTGATTATAAATGTTTACGAGCAGAAAGTGGAGGCCAATGTTTACATCGTTGGACAGGCTGGCTGCAAACCTAACTGACTGTTTAACTACAGGGATGACGTGCCAAACCCCATTAGAAACTCGGTTAAATTAGTACTTTTCTGCTTTGGGGCCGGAAAACTCGCTTTGACAAACATAATTTTCAATCCTTAACTTCAAATATGATCATGTGATGCATTCGGCATATGTTTACTTTGTTAAAAAGTGCTTGTTATAATCCAGTGATTGATTAAAGCAGTCGCATCCCACAGTCCATAGTGGTTTAGTTGTAGCGAGTTAGCGTTAGCTTGCTAATGATAGCCTTGTAAGTTAGGGTTGTATATGGGGTAATACTTTGAAAAACAGTCAGCCGAATTAATAATAAAATCTCGGTTTTGCTGTAGAAATGAGAATATTTCGATACCGCTAAAAAGTTTGTCTCATTAAGCAACTTAAGATAAAATTAGAGAATTGTGAATGGATTTTGACATTGAGACTGCTGACATGATGGAAACGGTGGCCTCTGTCATTGTGGCTATTCAAAATCAGATGCCTGCTGTTGTTTGCACGTCTGATCAGCTGTCAAGGTCACCATGGAGCCAAAATAAACCTCCATTTTATTTTAAGATCTACAGACACAGTTAAAAAGCAGGAGGTCATGTTTTTGCCGGCGTTTGTTTGATTGTTAATGTTTGAAATGCCCTGGAAGAAGATTTCTGCTCTTGCATCACTTCCAGTTGAATGATAAAATGTTACAGTATTCCGCTGAATATATGAATACAGTATTGACCAAAAAACTCTGTAACGTATTGATATTCCCTTAACTTTTTTCACCCCTGTTCAGTTGATCTCTATGGTATGTTTAGTCTGCACATCATGAGCTGAATAGGCTTGAGTTCATCCCTCTCTTTTTCTCTTGTTGCAGACAATTTATATTTGACCTTTTCTGGATTTCTAAAAGAAACTAATTCCTACTCTTTCTGTTCTTTTTGTGGCAGTTCACTTCTTCTTGGGCCCATCAATTTACACCCAAGTTACACTCATTTGTTTATAGGCGCTGCTACAGGAGCTCATAAGGAATTATTGTTTCAAGTTAAACTAATAGAGAAATCTAAAAAAAAAGCACCAAAATACTTAACTACCCACATCAGCTGAAGTTCTTATGACTAGTTTACACCCCTGTACATGTTTGTTTGCAAGGAACTTACCAGAAGTTTAAAAGTAGTCATCATCTCACAAGCACAAAAAATAAATTGTTTAAATCTGCAGACATTTTTATGGCACAGATGTTAAAGTAACCGACAGCATGAAGTGGTTGATGTAGAAGTGGTGTTAATAAACTGAAACATGAAATAATCATATCCTTGATTTGAATAATAATAACATAAATGATGGTGTCATGTCAGACGTTGAGCTCGTCGAGCGGTGAATCACTGTGGTTTTCGACTCCGTCAGTGTCGATATTTTCATTGTTTCACGCCTGAACAGAAAACTGCAGACAGCCAAGAGGTCGGTCAGAAACATGAATTTTGATGAATCCTAATGAGTCACTGTCCTGTGTTCACAGAGGGAGGTGGAGATCCTCATGTTCCTCAGCGCCATCGTCATGATGAAGAACAGACGAGCGAGTGAGTTTCAGCCTCTTTAAACTCAGTGATGAACAATATTTAGTGCTGCAGTGAGCTAATTATCCTGTTATTACCTGATGAATGAGACAAAGAAGAAGATCTGTGGAAGTTGCAGCATCAATATTTTTCAGCAGTAAACAACAAATCACTTGTTCAGTGGAGTGAGCAGGTGAAGAGGGCAGTGTGTCGACATGCTGTCTTGTTATTGGTTTGATCCGGAGCCCTCTGGTGGCTGAAAGACACACTGCAGGTGCAGTCACGTTATGTTGAGATCCAGGAAGATTAACTAAATGATTTGGCTGTTTTTAGAGCAGATATGTGATTGATTCCCCTTTATCCACTTGGTTATTTGAACATTAAGTCGCTCATTGTTCTTCCGTCTGTTCTCATGTCAGTCACGGTGGAGCAGCACGTCGGGAACATCATCCTGTTCAGTAAAGTGGCCAACGTCATCCTGTTCTTCAGACTGGACATCAGGATGGGACTGCTCTACCTGACGCTCTGTATAGGTGAGTGCACACGCACATCTGAGGCATCGAGGGAGCTTCAATCAGTCAGTCTTTATTTGTATCGCACTAGTTCATAACAAGTGTTTTCTCAAGATACTTCACAACAGAGCAGGTAGAGAAAAACTCTTAATTTAAAGGTACACATATATGCATAGATATATTTTTATTTACATATCCATACATCCAGAGATGGATCAATCCGGGCAGAGTCAAAGGGACTACATATAAGAATTTATGATAGAGAAAAAAAACATGGATGCTCAGATCAGATATCTGTCCTCATCATATTTGTCTCATTTTAAGAGGGTCCTCATGTCTGTATGGTTTTAAAGATCGTTATGATGGATGTTTATTCAGTGCAACCATTAATAGAGAGGTCAGTCTAATATTAACATTAATATCTATAATTATTATGAACTGTCTCTGTTTTTTTGCTGAGGTCAGACTACAGGAGTTTTCTTCTTCAGTAATGATGTTTACTGTGGCAGAGTAGGTGACCACGGAGCTATAAATTCAGCCTGTGACTTCCCCCACAGACTACAAGAGTGGTTGAGTTTAACAGCCACTCGTGATGATGTTGAAAGGAGGAGGGGCGATACTGAAGACATGCTGTAATTAGCAAACAGGACTGTAGTTTACATCCACGGACATGATGTTTAGTGATTCATTAGTTTGCTGATAAGCAATAACTCTTAAAGGAGACATATCATGCTGATGCATGATTTAATACTTACATATAATATAATAAATTTGAAAACAAGACCTTACACCCCCTTAATTTTCAAAAAATGATATGTTGTATTTTTTCTGATATCCTAGAACTAGATTTGATGCCTCTGAAAATAGGTCATTGCGAGATGTCCGCGAGATTTAAATCGTCGTGACGACACAAGGTACCTTTCTTTTTATTGGAGTAATCTGGTAAAACACTTCCTCCTCTGTGATGTCCGTTAGCCTCACAACCATCACAGAGAAACACATCCACCAGCAGCAGTATATGGATCCCTAGCTCACATTCACTCATTACCAGCTCTGGCCTGTAGGGGGACTCAATACGTGGTCGCTGCTTTGAACCTGCCGGAAAATACAGTAGAAGAAGAAGGACAGGCTGGCTCAGCCCTCTTGGCAGCTCTGACAGAACTGACCAATCAGAGCACAAAGGGCTGTGATGTTGCGAGGTAACTGTAGGTCATCCTGAGATCCGAGCGTTTCAACGAGAGCTTGATAATGGCCTAAAATGAGGATTTTGAGCACGCTATTGTGGGGCAATGAAGGAACTAAGGCTACGTTCACACTGCAGCCCTTAATGCCCAATTCCGATTTATTGCTCAAATCCGATTTTTTTGTTTGTCTGTTCAGATTACACCTCTAATGTGGCCTGACTGCAGACTGTGATGTGAACAGCTCAGGCTTCAGAAGTGACGCGCATGCTCAGTTTAACATGAATGGCATTACGCACAGCACGGAGTGATGAGGGGCAACAACCACAGAGCAAAACTGAGCTTCACAATGCTGGGAAAGTTTGTTTCCATAACACAGAACCTGATGTTACAACAGCTCACCGTGAGTGAGCTCTTATTAAAGTAATTATGGCTATTTTAATTTCTTTAAAGCCTAAAGGCAGATGCTCTCTCTTGCCGACCCTGCCGATCGCTGCTGGAGAGCCAAACGTCTCAGAGCCATAGCGCTGAACAAGTGAACAAAGAGGCAAAAACTTAGTTTTGTCATCTGTTCTGATGTTTCTTAGTTTGACTGAGAGCAGATCAGACAGCAACAGACTGTTTTGTGACTGACGCTGTCTCAGAGAAACATACGGCAGCGCCGCAAATACGCACGGATGAGATAGATTAGATCAACGGTGTCTCCACGACCTGTTTACTGTAATTTTGGTCTGATGAATCCATTCAGAAACTCAGAGCAGTGTTAATAACCTAAGTTTATCAGATATCATAATACAAATGTATGAATCGCCTGCTGTGTGTGTGTGTGGAGACGCCAGTCGATCGCCCAGCGCTTCTCACTTTCTCTCATCATTTCCTTAATGCATTATTTAATCAAGCTTGTAGCTGTAAAGACGACTAGAACTCTTTATTTTAGGGAAAAATGCACAAAGTTTTTAATAATCTTGTCTATATTAACCTCTGATTATGTTCTGTTCATGAAGTGAGTTTGAAAACATTTGTCCTGAGGTGAACTGTTGGTCTGGAATGACGCTGTCGATTGAATGCGACCTGGCTGTTCAGACCGCGGTCGCATTCCAGAAAATCGGATATGTATCCGATTTAGTACCACATTTGAAAGTGGCCTGAATCTGATTTGAAAAGGTCAGATTCAATGTGACTTGTGCTGTTCAAACTGTCAGAAACAAATCAGATACAGGTCACATTGGAGCCAAAAAATCGGATTCAGGTCACTTTTGACTGCAGTGTGAACGTAGCCTAAATGACTTGTACTGAGGACAGAAATGCTTTACAGGCATCCTAGCCTGGCATAGTGAAAAGGAGAAACAAGCATGATATGTCTCCTTTAAGTGTTCCTCCACTGTTTCTCTCAAACATTTCTCCTTTCCTCTACAGTAGAGGATCAGGTGCAGCTCTTTCTCCCTCGCCTTTGGAAACACTCTTAATCTGAGTGGGCGGGGCTACAGGAGGCTATGATATGAATGCTGTGATTGGCTACCCAAGCAGCTCAGGCCACCAAGTGGACTTTTTAAACAGTCGTGGCCTCTGCCTGTGATGAGCAGAATCACACATGTAGGTGGAGGCTGTATAGCTATGACATCATAAACCCCAGGAAGTGAGAACAGAACATTTTAGGGCCTCAAGCCCCTTTAGCAACATTTAATTTAAAGAAGTAAACACTGATTTTGCTGGGCTAGGGACCTTTATAAAAAGGATCAGGGTTTGGATCGGCTGATCTGGCTCAGCTAAAGCCTGCTCAAGATTCACAACCGTCTACTTTCTACTTAAAAAGCTCTTAAAATGCTCCATGGGTGATTATGAAGATTTAAGTCCTCCAGGATTCCTTTACATTTATTTAGTGAGGATGTCCTGTATGTTTAAAGCCAACAGCTTTTTTGTTTTCATGTCTTGCTACAGTTCTGAGTCAATAACCAGTCCATAATAGTTTCCCTTCTTTCAATCTTTCCTCTAGAGCTGAAACGATTCCTCGAATAATCGCGAGTATTCGATTACAAAATATCCTCAAAGCAAATTTTGTGCCTCGAAGCCTCGTTTAATATATAAGTATACATGTAAAATATATATCTGGACTACTGTACAGCGCACGGTGTTTGACACGGACGGTCATTTCTGTGGCACAACGCGCCTGCTACCTCCGCTGCTGCGCGGCTTGTACAATCATGAAGGAAGAGAAAAGAGAGGGACAGAAAGGAGAGAGTCCACATTAGAAATTGCAGAGAGTGTCCCAAGTGTGTGGTCACTACAAGAAGGGACGAAAAGAAAACACAGTGCAGTGTGTCTGATGTCAAACGGAGATAGCTAAGCACGTAGCTTAGCATGATAGCACGTCGGCACTGCTGCAGTAGTAAACATCCGGTCTGTTCATTGTCAGAGCAACACAACAGGATGACACTCATGATACAACAGCAGAAGCAGCTAATGTGATCAATAAACTGAGATATGGGCTTGTAAATACCCTACTCTGATTATGGCTCCGTGTAAAGGCTGGTTCAGAACGTAAATCAATGCGGAGGCTACTTGCCCAGAATCATGTGTATTTTGTTCACATACTATTCACATCCAATAACTTTACATTTAATTTGATTGCAGAGAGTAGAAGAGGAAACACTGACAGTGAGTAGATGAATCAGGTGTAGGGAATGCTTTCATATGTTATAGAAATATACATTAGCTAGTTAAATTATCTTAGTATCTAAGTATGATATTATTTGGTCCTAGAAATAAAGTAAACAAAATAAGATCATCAATATGGTACGGTAGTAAAGGCAATAATTTAGCAAAAAGAGACAGGCATGTATACAAATAAAATAAAAATAACCAAACTTAAAAAAAAATACTGAAAAAAGCAAGATATGGTCCAGAGTAAAAATAAAAGTATAGATTTTGATTTTGAGATCCCATTTATGCTCAGAATGTTCAAAATAAGAAAAGTAAGTTGTATATTTAAGTGACCTGGCTTTTCTGCTTTGTGTGTTACTACTACTAATAATAATGTGTAGTGATTCAATGTAAAATACTCATTAAGAGAAAAATTGAACATTATTCTATTCTATATGGTTACCTTTTATAGATTATTTTAACAGAACAAACCCATGAAGGAGAAAGTGATGGAACAAACTGATGTAACATTTTTTTTAATTTTTTTTTTGTGTGTGTGTGTGTATTATTATTAAGATGTATGAAAAGTATGAAAAAAGCATTGTACATTATAGATCTGTACATCTTATGTGGTTTTGTATGTATATTTGTATTTTTCTGTTGCTGTTTTAAAAACATAAAACCCCAATAAAAACAAGTTTGAAAAAAAAAAAAAAAAAAGAATGGCGTCTTGTGTGCTTGTCATGGACTCAGGAGTGATAAAAGGAAAAAAAAAACAAAAAAATGTTGGCACATATCTTTACTGCTGGGTGGCTGAAAAGCTACAGACACATGAGGTAACACGACAGAGGTGTGCAGTTGCTGATCATACGCTGAGTCATTCGACGTCTCTCACATGTTGTTCTGATTTCTGTCTCCCAGTTTTTCTGATGACCTGTAAGCCCCCTCTCTACATGGGACCAGAGTACATCAAATACTTCAGCGACAAAACCATCGATGTGAGTGTGAGCCACACATCCAGCAGCTTTCCTTACCTTTTTCACTTTTTTAAACAAAAGTGTTTTTTTGTGTGCAGGACGAGCTGGAGAGAGACAGCCGTGTGACGTGGATCGTAGAGTTCTTTGCCAACTGGTCTCCGGAGTGTCAGTCCTTTGCTTCGCCCACGCCGATCTCTCCCTGAAGTAAGACCGCCCCCTTAATGAGAGGACAAACTTGTTTCATTCAAAAGCTGCCTGTCAGTTGAAACACAGCAGAGCAGGGTGGGAAAACTTTGTGGGCCACTCCAGAATTTAGCATCATGCTGGTTTTTTCAACCAAAAGATATTTTAAAAGTTTTTAGAGAAAATTGAATGGACAGTGTTCGGCTTCCCACAACCAATCCAACCCAACTTGAAGCCCGTAATCATACTGAAAATAATTTTGAATGTTAACACAAAAAAATGAGGGTTAAAACTAATTTTCAAGGATTTTGTTCTCTGGCCATTTCACACGTTCAGACCTGACAAATGTGTCTGCTGGGAACATCTGGCAAAGTCTCCCATCAGACAGAGTTTCAACTCCCACCCTAGGCAAAGTTCGACCATGTTGCAGGGGGATGCAGGGGACATCTAGTCCAAGTGGGCCTTGTTCCAGGCCTCTATTGTTGAGGCAGCTGATTGGAGCTGTGGCCGTAAGGTGGTCGGTGCCTGGCGGAAACACCTAAACCTGTTGGTGGACACCAGAAATGAGGGATGCCATCAAGCTGAAGAAGGAGTCCTATTAGGCCTTTTTGGCCAGTGGGCCTCCAGAGGCAGCTGACAAGTACCGGCTTGCCAAGTGGAATGCAGTTTTGATGGTCGCCAAAGCAAAAACCCGGACATGGGAGGAGTTTGGTAAGGCCATGGGAAACGACTTTCGTATGGCTTCGAAGAGATTCTGGACCACCGTCCGGCTCCTCTGGAGGGGTAACAGTGTGCTGTCACACCGTCTATGGTGGGGTGGTGCGCTGCTGACCTCGACTCGGGACGTCATGGATCAGTGGAAAGAATACTTGGAAGACCTCCTCAATCCCACCAGCACGTCTTCCAGTGTGGAAGCAGACCTGAGGGACTGTGCGGTGGGCTCTTCTATCTCTGGTGTTGAGGTTGCCAAAAAGCTCCTCGGAGGCAGGGCTCCAGGGGTGAATGAGATCCGCACGGAGTTCCTCAAGGCCCTGGATGTTGTGGGGCTGTCATGGCTGACAAGACTCTGTAATATCGTGTGGACATCGGGAACTATAGACCAGCTCTATACCCTCCAAGGGATCCTGGAAGGTGCATGGGAGTTTGCCCAACCAGTCTACATGTGTTTTGTAGACCAGTGGAAGCCAATTTGACTGTGTCCCTTGTGGGGTTCTGTGGGGGGTGCTCTGGAAGTATGGGGTATGGTACCCCCTGACACGGGCCGTCCATGCCCTGTAAGGCCGGTGCCAGAGACTGGCTCACATTTCTGACAGTAAGTTGGATTTGTTCCCAGTGAGGGTTGGACTCCGCCAGGGCTGCCCTTTGTCACTGGTTCTGTTCATTACTTTTATGGACAGAATTTCTAGGCAAAGCAGGGCGTTGAGGGGCTCCGGTTTGGTGACCTCAGGATTGGGTCACTGCTTTTTGCAGATAATGTGGTCTTGTTATCGGACCATGACCTACAGCTCTCACTGGATGGGTTCGCAGCCGAGTGTGAAATGGCTGGGAGGAGAATCAGCGTCTCAAAAATATGAATCCATGGTCCTCGCCCAGGGGAGGGTGGAGTGCCCTCTCCAGGGCAGGGATGAGGTTCTGCCCCAAGTGGAGGACTCTAAGTACCTTGGGGTCTTGTTCAAAAGTGAGTGAAGGACACAGCGGGAGATCGAAAGGTGGCTCGGTGCGGCGTCTGTATTGATGTGGGCTCTGCACCGGTCCCTTGTGTTATAGAGGGAGCTGAGCTGAAAGGTGAAGCTTGCGATTTACCACTCGATCTTGATTCCTACTCTCACCTATAGTCCAGGACTGTAGGTGAGGACCTGTGGATCTGTGAGTCGTGACCGAAAGAACAAGATTTCGAGTAGAAGCGGCTGAAATGAGTTTCTTTCGCAGGGTGGCTGGGCTCGTCCTTAGAGATAGGGTAGGAAGCTTGGTCATCGGGGAGGGGCTCGGAGAAGAGTCGCTGCTTCTCCATGTCGAGAGGAGCCAGATGAAGTGGCTCGGGCATCTAATTAGGATGGGGGGGAAGACCCAGGATATGCTGGAGGAAGTATGTCTCTCAGCTGGCTTGGGAAGACATCGGGATCCCCCAGGAAGGGCTGGACAAAGTGGCCAGGTAGAGGGAAGTCTGGGCTTCTCTGCTTAGGCTGCCGCCCCAGCGACCCAACCACGGATAATCGTAGGAAGATGGATGGTTGGATGGCTGTATCACCCAGTCCTACAGCACAGAGTTAACTTCCTGTTGGCCCACTAAAATACTGTTTGTCATCTTGCATCAGTTTTCTCAGGAACATGAGCGCATGTTAATTTATTCTATTGTTTCAGGTACAACTGTGCCGGTCTCAAGTTTGGCAAAGTGGACATTGGACGGTACGGCGAAGTTTCAAAGAGGTAAATCTGCTTTTATTCTTTGTTTGGTTCAAATTCAAACACAGATAAATGTAGAGCTGTGGGATCAAGACTGAAAAGCTTAATACGTCATGTGATCTGTTCTGAAGGGCAGGGGGCACTAAAACCAAAGTACTGGTGCTTTAAAATGTTCTGTCCCATTGAAAATAGTTTAATCTACATCTGTAATGATTGGTGTTAATGTTAAATGGACTTGGGCTTATTTAGCCTTTTCCCCCAAATGTTTGACACCATGTACAGCATTAGCATCTGCCTCCAGTTTTTCTGAACAGAGAGAGAACTGAGCTGTGACACTGTGTCTCCTCACACCGCCACAATTCAGAAACACAAACTATCCCTCCAAGACATCTCCCAGCCTTCCTCATGTGGATTCATTTATTTCTCTGCAGGTACAAGGTCTCCACGTCCCCGCTGTCCAAGCAGCTCCCGTCTCTGATCCTGTTTCAGGGCGGGAAGGAGGTGATGCGGCGCCCCCAGGTGGACAAAAAGGGGAGAGCGGTATCATGGAGCTTCACTGAGGTCAGCAGGACATCAGGAACTTTATATCCAGGGTTGTTAATGAGAAGCTTGGTTCTTGTTCTGGATTTGGATGAATAGAGGCTGAGGACGGGGGTTTGTTGTTAAATCAGTGCATGAGTGAGTACTCGAGTACTGCGATGGTTCACTTTGTCATTCGTACTTGCTCATTGGTGCTTTAAATTGGGTTATTGCTGGAATAATTAGTGAGATTGGTCTGGGATTTTATCTGCTCCTTCAACACAGAAAACATCCACAGCGTCCAAAGTCTGGGCAAAGCTGGAGATGTATGGATGCAGACGTGTTTGACAGGACACGTGAGAATAGACTTGACTAGTGAAGCAAAAGGTGTCAGTAGTACTACGAGTAAGCCTAATATGCTGATAAGG
Source organism: Scarus forsteni (assembly GCA_036419115.1). NCBI lineage: Eukaryota > Metazoa > Chordata > Actinopteri > Labriformes > Labridae > Scarus > Scarus forsteni. Next base: position 88,114 of record JAZDUH010000308.1, on the reverse strand, counting down.
GGGCGGGGCAAAGGAAATTCAGGCTTCTCATTGTCTTTCGAAAATATTACAATCATCAGGGTGCTGGATTTAGTTATAATCCCTCCTGCCTTACTTGCATGAGCTCTACTGGTGAATATTTTGGCTGTTGTATACAGGTTTGTGTTACTGTTAAGGTCTATGTGCACTAGTGTGCCAAAACCTTTACTGGTAAAACACGAATTTGTTTATAAATAAACTCAAACTATCTCTAGTAGTACTAGTAGACCTAAACAGATGAGGACACTTAGACCTGGACCACACAAATATGGATATAATCCTAAATGCACGTTTTTTTTTTTGTCCAGTTGGGCCTCTGAACCACACGAACATAAACATAAAAAGTGAAGAAATAAAAAAATGCGGTGTTAAACGGAGCTGGTGTTTACGCGATTACGTCAAGCACCGAGCAACAAGTCACCGTAGCAATGGTTGCCAACAACAAGAACGATGGCCGACATTTACCGCGCTATCCTTGTGTTCTTTACACTTTTTGCCTCATTACAGCTCTACAAATGAACGTAATGTTGTTGCATCGAAGGCACTCCACTGCTGCGCAACGTCGGCGTCTGCTGCACGCAGTAGATTGTTCCAAGCGTCCACGGTTTAACTGCGCATGCTCATAACGTTCTTCTATGGTTTTCACATTTTGCTAACCTGACACTTATCGGCCAGGCGTGGCATTTGCAGACTTCAGAGGCGATTGTTTTCAGTTTTGCCTCTTCGTATGGACAGAGAAATTTCTTAGGTGTGGACAGAGATTTTTTTAAAAATAAGGACAAAGATATCCGGTCAAAAAAATTTCCTTATATGTGTGGTCCAGGCCTAAGTGACAAAAGAAGCTAACGCTAACATGCATGTTTCTTATTTCATTTTTAAACTTTAAGACTCAAACAGAGCTCTCTGTCTGTCTGTCTGTCCATCTGTCCGTCTGCCTGTCTTCGTGAGGAGAACATCATTAGAGAGTTCAACCTGAACGAGCTCTACCAGAAGTCCAAGAAACTCAACAAGACCAAAGGAGACAAGCTCGGCCAGTCACAGTTCCCCGCCGGTGCCCGAGGAGGACGAGCCGGAGCAGCAGGGAGGGACGTCCCGGAGGAGGACCCCGAGTCCAAGAAGGACAAATAAGGCGGTCTGGAGCGCTGGCTTGGACTTCTGCTGGACTCAGACGTCTGGACTGAGACAGACATCAGCATCAACCACCCCCACTGTTTTCTCCTGGAAGTAGAACCCTGAAGAGGAAGAACGGTTTTGATTTTAACCCCCCAGTCCCTGGACTTTCTTTTTGACCTGAGTCCCTGGACTTCTTCTTTAACCCAGAGTCCCTGGACTTTCTCTTTAACCCCGAGTCCCTGGACTTTCTCTTTAACCCAGAGTCCCTGGATTTTCTCTTTGACCCTGAGTCCCTGGACCTTCTCTTTAACCCTGAGTCCCTGGACTTTCTCTTTAACCCCCCAGTCCCTGGACTTTCTCTTTAACCCCCCAGTCCCTGGACTTTCTCTTTAACCCCCCAGTCCCTGGACTTTCTCTTTAACCCAGAGTCCCTGGACTTTCTCTTTGACCCCGATCATGAAGACCTGCCTCCCCCCCCCCACCCCCCACCCCACTGCATCCACCTGCTATGATGATGAATCCTGGTCCAGATCACCGTTGTGAGGCCTGAAAGGTTCTGTTCTGGTCTATGGACAGGGGGGTGGACTCTGCTCCTTCTGAGCATGCTCAGTAGGCCTCTGCTGATGAGGGGGTGTAGTCTGCAGGGATCATAGGCCACTGAAGGGAGCGATGAATGTGATTCTTATGAACTAATTTAATTGAGAGTAGATGTTTTAATAATTATTTGATGATTTTAATGTAAACACACTGACACACTGAGCTGAGGGTCTAAAACTGAAATCACCAAAGCGCTGTCAGCGTGGGTGTTTTCCATTTGATGCTTCACTCTTAAAGGGTTTTGCCAAAAAACACTCCAATTCAACTCCCTATCATATAAATAGCTAATCAGCCAATCACATGGCAGCAACGCGGTGTGTTTAGGCATGTAGACACCGACGAGACGACCTGCTGAAGCTCAAACTGAACATCAGGATGGAGAATAAAAGTGATGTTTAATTTCTTCGACTTAAATACAAAACTTTATCAGTTAATATCCTGATTAGTTTGTTGTACTCATCAGGCATCATTTCTTACCTTTTAATTCAGTAGAATAATTTAACTTATTGTTTTATGGCAAACTCTTGAGATTTTCTTCCATGTTTTTGTTCATGCAGAGACGTTTTCAGGCTTCATGCTGATCTGAAGCACAGCGTTTTAATGGTTAAAAAAAAGTCACATTCCAGTTTATTCTGATTTATTTTATAACAGATTTTATGGTCGTGTTTCCTTCAGATGCAGTTTAAATTTTTCCATTTTTTTATCCAACATTCCTGATAGTGTTATTAAGCTGTTTTATTTTTGGAGACACTGAGTTTTGTTTCTCTAATCCTGATTTTGTGACTAAACTTTTTATTTTTATCGTGTATTTAACTTTTTTTGGTCATGTTCATTTCCGCTTCATTCCGATGCCTGTGTGTATTTTTACTCCATCGCTGAGACTGAAATCTGCTGTAAGTATGGGAGAGGAGGGACGTTTATGGTTTTATGAAATAAAAAGAATATGCACATGAAAACGCAGAGCTCGTTCTTCTGCAGGATTTTGTCCTGAACTGTGGAAAAAAAGCATCTTAACACTTTCTTTTCTAGTCTTACAGTCAAGGAGACTTTTAACGTTCACCAGCTGGCTTTACGTTTTATTAAAGTAAAGATCATTTCTTTCATTTCATAAAGCTTTTTAAGAATAAAAACAAAAATCCTATAAAAAAGACTCTTTTCTGTAGAGTGTCCTAGGGTTGGGTGATGCATCAATTAATCAGAATTGTTTTGTGAATTTTTTTTTTTCCCATACTTACTACTAGTTACCTCCACCAAGGAGGTATTGTTTTTGCTGGTGTGTGTTCGTTAGCAGGATTGCATAAAAACTCAGGGACTAGGCCTGCCACGATAATCAATAAATCAATTAACTGAATGATAAATAAAAATGTCCTCGGTAAGTGTGCCGGCCTCCATAAACCGGCACGTGCATGTGCGTTTCTTTCCTCCTCTCTTTCTACCAAACAGGCTAAATGAGAAGATGGCTCACTCCGTCCATCTTTCTCAACGTCTGGGCGTGTTGGTTCTATCGTGGAATGACCAGGGCTAGGGTTGGTGATCCATCTGTCATTTATTCAATCTTTAAGGTGGGAGGCGGGCTGCTCGCGTACACACACACAGCTGCAAGTGAGCGTCGTGAGGAGTAACGAGGAAACAGATTTTTAATTACATGCAATTTTTCCCAAATGAAAGTCCATTTCATTTTCGTTTTTTTTCTTTTTTGTTTGTTCAATTTATTTTATTTTATTTAAAAGCTCCTTCCAATTACAGTTAAATACTCGTAAGAAATTAAAGTTTATTGCTTTTGATGTGGCGTACTCACTTTATTATGACATATATAATAATTACATTAATGAAACAATAAATATCGCTTCTACAATAATAATATTGGACAATAAATATCGTTTATTGTTATTGTGACAGGCCTATCCGGGACAGATTTTGCTGAAAGTTCCAGATGTTGGTAATGGCCCAGCTTGGAAATGATTAGATTTTGGTTTGGATCCAGACAATTGCCGTTAATGAGCTGTTGCTCAAGAACGAACAAATAAAGATGTCAACATGACTCATCATCATTGAACTATTGCCTATAGATAGATAGAAGTACTTTATTAAACATAAAAAAAAGAATCCATAAATAAGACAGTAGGAGTCCACTGTTGATTAACTGACCCACACAGGGCAGAGTTAAGTGTCTGGGGTGACAGTGCAGCTTTTTCCATCATTAATGATGCGTCACAGTGACACGTCCCTGCCTGACAGAAGCTGTTGATCACAGGTTGATGATTCTGGTATGAAGGAGCTCCTGTTTCTGTCCTTTAGTCAGCTGCACCAGTCTGATGGAGAAGCTGCTGGGCTCTCTCCAGCTGTTGGTGCAGAGGGTGGTCTGGATCATCCATGATGGTTAACACTTCATCCTCCTCTGCCACCATCAGGAACGGGTCAAGCTGGCAACCAATCACAGAGCTGGCTGTCCTGATGAGTCTGTCCAGCCTGTTGTTTATAGATGTGACAGCAGTATATGAGCTACCTTGGCAGAGGTTTGTGCTCTCTAGTTGTTTGAAAGATATCTGGATCACCACCAAAATCAGATCATTTCTTAATTTGGTCAGTACAAACCTCTCCTGATAATTTCTGCAAAATCCACCCTGGAGTTTTTGAGTAATATTACTAACAAACGCCGGCAAAAGTATAACCTCCTTGGCTAAGTTAAAGGTAGAGTGATTAAAATGACTAAACTGAAGTTAAAAAGAACAATTGAGCCAAAATGGAACATTAAATAGAAAGATGGAACTATAGATGGATAATAAGCACAACAAAATAGAATAGAATATTAGAGGGAATAATAAAAAAAAGAATTAAGGAACTACAGAAGCAACAATAAAAAGAACAATGCAAGTAAGGATAGAGGGATAAAAGAACAACTGAAGTAAAGACGATGTTAAAAAATTGATGGAGCTATAGATTGATCAAGAGAACATTAGAACTACAGATAGTGATTAAAAGAAAAAACACTAGATATGATGAAACCACAGTTATAACGTTAAAAAGAACTGAACCAAAATGAAATATTAAGAAGACAGAACTATAGATAAATTAATGAAAAGGACAAAGAACTACAGAATGTTAAAAAAGCATGGAGCTAAAGATAGATCGATAGAAAGAATTAAGGAACTATAGAAGGAAAAATAAAAAGAACAATGCAACTATGGATGGAGGGATACAAAGAACTGAACAGGGGTGCTGGTTTGGCAGGGTGGTGAGCAACCATGCACGTCCCACGTACATGCTTCTGCAGCCAGTGTGCAGAGTGTCTTCCTCTACTCTCTCACCTGTTTTCACAAGCCCTTCCACTGTCTTTCTCTCCTATCAAAAAAGCACAAAATGTCCAAAAAAATATACATTTAAACATAAAGTGATAAAAAGAACGGAGGGACATAGAAGGATAAAAGAACTATAGGAGCAGTGTTTCCATCCTTCTTTCTGATAGTTTTGAAACTACTGATGAACCGTTGAAAAGAACAGGACTTTATATAAATGTATTATTAAAAACATTATTGTGACTTATCTAGGTTGTTTTTTAACCACTGCTTCAAAATAGGGCTGGGAAATATATCGATTAAATTGATTAATTCAAATTATTTTCTGCAGAAGATTTAAAAATAAAAAAAAACGAGATTTTTTTCATTCTCTTACTTAAATTGTAAGTTGTTGCAAAGTTTGAAAAAATATAAAACTTTACAGTTTTCGTGATGGTGGTTCTGTCAGGTTTTGCACAAGCACTTCTATAGGCTTAATTATTTTTTTAATTAAATATTGATCAGAGAGAAACATGTTAAGCTGTGAAAATCCCTCAGCCTTCAGTGTTTATGTAGGCAAACCTGCCTGTGTTAGAACTACATAACCAACATTTATGACACACTTTAATTTTAAGAGGGAAATTCTGATTGATTCAGGAATATATTTGGATATATATCACCCAGCCCTACTTCAAAATGACATTTATTAAACAAACAGGGTTTACTTGAAGCAAACAGCTGAACATCAGCTCTAGGGATGGGAATTAATACGGAGACCAGTGTTATTAACAATCCTGCTGATCGATCCAGTTATTAACGATTCCCGCAGATTTTTAGTGTCAACAATGTCAAACACATGTCATAGCATAGATTACTGCTTCTACACATCGATGGTGTTTCCACTCACTTAAGGTTGTGCAGTAGACTCCTTTTGTAAAAGATTAAGCCACAATTCAGACGCTTCTGAACCCTGTCAGTGGAAGGAATGGATAAGGGAATTGATGAGCAAAATGACTCATGATATCCATTCTTTGATGGAGATGTTAACGATTCTCAACAGGAATTGGTTTTCGGCTTCCATCCCTAATTAACTGTACATCATCTATGAAGATGACAAACGTTTTGCTTATTTGTGAAGATTTTCTGTCGGCCTGTTTTTAGTTTAAATAATAAAACACGTTAGTCATCGCAGCAGAATATTCTCATGTGACGTTTAGACAGTGATGAACGTTCTGTAAGAAAAAGAAAAGTTAAATGAAAGAAAAAGGCAGAGACTCTCAGAGCAGACTACTTATTTATCAGACAGTTCAACCAATCAGAAGGGCTCGATTTATCCCACAACACGACCTCTCTGTGAGCTGACGTAAGCTCTTCATTATCAATATCTATATTTCCATACAAATTCATATAAAACAATTCAAATTAAATAGGTGACATAAAAAAACACTTGAAGTCTCAAGGCAATCGCTCCAGGAGATGTTTTCTAGAAAAATGGACAGAAAGGCCAACACATGATTTCCTTGTTCACTTTAGTTTCCTCACGTAGTTTTTGTTCAGACTCACAGCGGAACACGGCGGCCTACGGTGGCTCGTATTATAGAAGTGCATGCTGCGGCCACTTTGAAAAAAGAACAAATCCACATTTAAACCACATCATCGTCATCGTCCTGTACAAACATGGAATCATATTCACATCGAGGATTTATCAACAGAGAAACAACAATCAGCCTCTTCCTCTCTCTCTCTCTTTTTTAATCCCTCCATCAAAAAGGCAAAAGTCAAATCACGCAGCAACATCCAGAGGATCACGGCGCCGTTTCCCCGAGCCGGCGGTCGATTGTCGAGTCCAGAGAGGGTCGTCGAAGTCGTTTCTTTACGGGCGTCCTGTAGGGGGCGATGTGCATGTCTAAAGTTTAAGGATGTGGAGCTTCGTCTGAACACGAACGACCAGAGAGATCACACAGCTGTTACACCTGACTCACACCAGGGGGCGCCCACATGGATCTTTGCATATAAAGAAGCTTGATCACACTTATGGTGCTGCTAAGCTCCGCCCACCTCCATCTCTCAACAGAAGCTGCTCTCCACTTGATTCGCAGATAATAGCCTGAACAGCTGATTCAAAATAAAAAAGGAAAAGAACTTTTGACCCTGTGAGCCACTTCTTCCTCTCAAGTGTTTATTTTGTCGTGGTCGGTGGTTTTTACTCCAACAGCTCGGTTTGGTCGTATTTCCTTTGGATCGTTTCAGGATTTTAAAGCAGACTAAATGGTTCTCCAAGCTGCTCACTAAATGAGTAACCAAAAATTAACAGACGTTGCAGGAATAAAGTAAAAAAAAATTGAAATGGAATATTTGAACTTGACTGGCAACTATGACATTACAGCATTTAAAACGGAAACTTAAGTTGTTCTAATTTACGAAATGCCTTCTGTAAAGATCTTTTATGGAGCATTATTTACTAATTTCAGGTATTAAAGTAAGTCGATGAACTTACATCACTAAACAAAAGTTCTATAACAACTATCTCTGCCAGCTTACTTCTGTTATTCTGCTAAATAAATTAAATAAAAACTAAGAACTGATAAACTGCATGGAAAAGTAGCTTAAATTGTTGTTAGTCCTGCATTAGCTCATTAAATGAAGCATCTGAAGAGTCATTCTGATGAAGACCGATACTGCATGTTAATTACAGCCATGTTTGATTTGTTTGGTCTATAAAGCTGAGGATAAAGTTAATGTGGCCCTCATGCTGACAAAAGTTGCTATTACCCAGAATCCCTTGCTCTGTTGTTACCCCAGAGATCCGATGGGCGAGGAAGCCAAACGAAGGCAACAGAGGGAAGATATTTAGTTTAAAATTGAAGTGGATTTCTAACAGATTTATAAAGTTAAGACACAAACAAACATCTAATTGCACGTCTTTGAAATACGTTGTAAATGTGAAAATGTCACTTTCTGCTGCTCTGATCTCCAAACAGGTGAAATCATTAAAGTTCAGGGAGGAGATGAGCAGATACTCCAGAAGAAACATTTATTCTTTATGAGCTACACCAGAGCAACAAGTTTGAGATTGAATCAAACTTCTGAAGTGATTGAGGGAGCAGCTGATCCTGCAGCAGAGTGACCGTTAACGTCCTGATGATGAATTTTGGCGGTTTGTAGAGCAGAGCTGTTAGCACGGCCTTCATTTTGTTGTTTTACTATTTTTATCTTGAAGATCGTCAACAAAAGCCACAACATGTATCCATGGTAACAGCATCAATTCTGTTAGATGTATGTTAGAAATAAAGTCAATCAAACTCAGTAAATTCACATTTTTAGAGGTGAAAATCCATGAAAATAGGAGAGTTCATAAATAAAAGTACATGGATTAACTGATGAGTGAATTAACCTTATGGAGCAGAGTTTAGTTTAGATAAATTAGCAGTAATGAGAGGGGCTTTTAGATCTGATAGGTATCATGATCAGTGAAAATCAGTATTATTAGTTTGATAATTATGATAAAAACTTATTTTAGCATGTATTTGATTTTACTGCAGTCACAGCAAAAGCCCAAGAGACCTGATGTAGTTCAGTTAAACCGGCTTTATGGAGTCTGCAGCCTGCAGAAGTTTCCTGACATGTCGAATTGATCTCTTCTATGGCCTTTGAATATCCTTAAAGTTTTGCCAATTTCTGATGCAGCAGATCTAAAAACAGACAGCGTTGTTTAAAACTCAGAGTTGTTGGCGACCTTCCTGGTTTGTGACATTAAACAGATCGTTCTCATCTTTGTGCTCCGTTCTGTTTCCATCTCACGTCTGATCGTTCTGTGCTCAGTGAACTTCTCCCTCACCTATCAGTGCCTTTCTAGCTTCAGTCCACAGTGGTAAACACAGCGCCCCCTGGTGGACCCGTCCGGGGGATGGAGCTCCTCGCCTGGCAGTGGTTATGCGATACGCTGCTGGAAGTGTTCAAAGTAAGACCCTGACCCAGCAGCGCTCCCTGCTGAGCTACGAAGATCCCGACCCTCCGCCTGGTTTGGTCCAAAAAGACAAAACAAAGAAGTCCGATACAGCCGGAGCTTTTCCACCATCTTTGTGGGGAAGTCACTAAAGTGGAGTTCAGTTTGTCTCCTCGTTCAATCAGCCGACGAGGAGGCAACGAGGGGCCGCCTTTCAGGTGTCACTGCATGTCCAGTGTCCAACAGCATCGTCTGATTGGTCCTCCAGCTGTCAATCACACAGAAATCTCATAGGTGGTTCCCCCGACGCCCGTCACCTTCTTCACCCCTCCGCCCTGGGGTTTGTGGGCGGGGCTCTGCAGCAAAGCCGAGCCGGGGTAGGCCAGTGGGGGCCGGGCGGACACGCCGGCGGGGTGGGAGGGGGAGGAGGGGGCGGAGCAGGAGGAGGTGAAGGGCTGAGCGCCGTTGGTGCGACTCAGAGGGCTCATCTGGATCAGCTCATCCCTGAAGGAGAGAGAGACAAAGGTCGTTAATGCACCTGAAGCACACCTGCAATGATCAAACATTTCCACAGGCCACAATTAAGCAGCTTTTCTCCCTCCTCATGTCAAACTTCTTACTGATACAGGAGTGATTATTCCAGAAATGGTGCTGCTCAAAGAGATGGAGGTGGATTTTAGGTACAGCCAATGGGAACGGTCACCAGCCTGTAACCAGTGTTAATTTTGACTGATTATTTTCATCAACAACCTTTTTTCCCCTGATAAAAACTAGACTATAATTAATAAAAACAGGAGCACACGGACGAAAACTCAAACTGAACTAACTGACATTTTCATCAACAAATAAAAACTAGACTAAAATGTCTGACAGACTTAATCCAATCAGACCTAATATGGTCATGTAGGAAGTAGAGACAAGTGATGAATCTATCCAATCACAGCTACTCTGGTTGTGTTAAAGGTTGGATGAGTTCAGAGGGACATCCAATCACAGCTGCCTTAGCTTGGTGGTGGTGGGATAAGTTGTGGAGCGATCCAATCAGAGCTGCTCTCTTTATGAACTGATATATTCATGTAGAGCAGGTTCACTGTTTGTTGTCAGTTCTGGTATTGTAACTGAGATGCTCTGCCAGGTAGCCTAAATAAAGGTGAATAAGGGGAAAAAACTACCATTTTGTTTTTTTCAAAGAGCATTTATTTTGTACTGATGCAGCAATATTTTTTTATATGTCTGCATTAGGAAGAAAATAAAGAAAATGAGATTTCTGCACAACTTCCTACTGTTGGGGATTTTCTATAATCTTTATTTCGTATCATTTTATGAGTTGACCATTTCGTTACACCCCTAGTATATCGTCATGTATTCACATTCAGGATGACCTGCTGACGTTCAAGGAGCATCAGAATAAAGAGGTAAGGTGGTTTAAGGGACTTTGAATGTGGCATGGCTGCTGGTGCCAGACAGATCAACCAGGGATCCAGGGAGTCTCAGCCCTTTATGACAAAGTCCCTTATAGATGCCAGATGTCAGAGGAGCATGGTCGAAGTGATTCAAGACGACAGATAGGCAACAGTAACAAGGAAAGAAAGGATGTTGAATCTTAAAGCTGATGGACTACAGCAGCAGGAGACCAGGTGCCACTCCTGTCAGCTAAGAACAGGACACAGAGGCTACAGATCAGTGTACTTAATAAAGTTGCCTGTGAGTGCACTAAAGATATTAAGGTCTTTTCCCTCGTATCGATAAATCAAATATAAACAATGAGAGGGGGGATGACAGTCTGGTGGCTGAGCAGCTTCATTTCCAGATAAAACCTCCATCACCATCTGAAGCTCTGAGGAGGACCAAGTCTGCAGCTGAAGCCGTCACGTGAGAAACTCCACAAACACTGAACACAAACAAACATCAGGCTGTCATCATGCAGATTAAACTTCTACAGACTGAACAGAAGAGCAGAAACAGAAAAGTGCCATGCAGTCTGAGGAGAAGATGAAGGTTTGGCCTGATGGGTGTGTTTTAGGACAGAGCAGAACCTGAGCAGTAAAACCATCTGACACTGGAACATGTCTCACTCCTTTTTCTCCAGCCTGGAGACTTTTATTCTTCCACAGTCGAGGGCAGACGTGACTGAATCAAGTGTAAAAACGGCAAATTAATCAGGAGCTTCTGGTAATGGATTTGTGAAAGACCAAGAGAGCGAGGTTAAATATAATTTCATATTCAAACACAGCTGCTTCATTTTTCCCTTCCCAGCCAGCTGCCTGCCGACTTCTAGCCTGAAACCAGTGATGAGTAACCACAGGAGGTCAGTTTGGCCTTAGGACGATCATTTGGTGAAAGAAATCGTGGAGTCTGCAGACGACTGAAAAACTCTGGATTTCAAAATAATGATAAAATCTGACAAACTAAACCGGGTCGTTGCGGCAGAACGGTGGAGGAACCTGATCTGGACCAAGATGGAGGACAAAAAAAGCATTTTTCTGCTTTTATTGTAAAGCTGATTAGTACTTTAAATCATCCTCTACTTTTTTGCTGTAACTACTTATTTATTGTTTGATAATTTTTGTTTAACGATCTTATTTTATCTCTACTTTTAGTGTCTTAACGTCATCTTCAGAGACACCCAAGTTTAATCATCTTGTTTAATATGGGTTTGTTTGTTCTCTCCATTATCACTATGGCAGCATTTCTGTAAGTCTAACAATAGTATGTATACAGCTGATCTAGAGCGACACACCCCAGTCAGAAGTGCAAATAAATTGATTATTACAGGAGCTAAATAACTGTTCACACTGGGGGCATCCATCTTCCATCTTCAACTCGGGGGTGGTGAGGTTTCACCGAGTTCCCAGTAGGAAATTCAGACTTTGGGGGACGTTCTAGTTGCAGTTTCCTACTCAGAACTCGGAAATTCCTACTTCTGACTACAACTGGAACGCACCAAAAGACGTGACCCAAGCCAAAGTGTGTGTTTGTTGTGATGCTAATGAATGCAGCTCTGACCTTCCTCAGAACTCTGCATTGCTTTACAACTTCTTTTTTCAACAACTTACAGGATGCAAAGCGACGAGGTAATGTATCTCTTTCTAGTTACGTAGTGGTAGTTTTTGATGTGTGACAACAAGCAATTTTTGGAAAACTTAGAATCGTAGTTTTGTAGCCGGCTATATATGGCTACTTACAGCCCGGTGCTCTAAGACGTGTCTGAATAATATAAATTTGCTCTAGTTTTAATTGTCTTGTTCCTGAAGTTGAGTATCCAGGCCAGTCCAGCCCTGTCCGACCCAACCGCGAAGCTAAGGAATAGCATTTATAGATAACCTATTTTGATGCTATAAAACTCATCGATAAGTGTGTATTTTGATCAGGCAGATATCTAAAAGTGAGACTTTTTTGTAATTATTTAGAAACTCCTCACAGTCCCTTTAAAGAAAACTGTTTAGGCATGCATGATGTTATTGGTTTATTTTGATGTTATTGTGTTGGTCTTGGTTGAAATTGAAATTTTGTCCCATATTTACAGATATATCAGCAGCAATTTTGGCAAAATCCACAGATGAACCATGATGCTTCACTTCAGCATCAGTGCATTAAAAAAAAAATTTTTTGTTCCTCACACAAAATGACTGGAGGACTGAAAATAACAAATACATTTAAATAAAGCAAAGACTTTGTGTTCTTGAGGAAAATTTCAGAATCAGTGATAATGAGTTTGGCATGTTGGACACGGACAAAAATCCACTGTGGTGCATCGTTTGAAAAATCAACACAATATTAATTCTTTTAATTTTCATTTGTTCAAAATGTGGTGTCACTTTGAACAAACAACGCTCACACAATTTTAAGTAAATTAAATCAATAAAAGAAAATAAAACAACTCCTGAAGTTAAAGAGCTCATGGAAAAGTTTACCCCCTCCACAGAGGTCATGATTTAATTTGTTTGTTTATAAGAAAATCAAAAGTTCTGAACAGGTTTGATCAGATTTTCAGGGAGTGTTGGTCCCTGAAAGTTTGATGGAGGTCAGAGGAGAACTCTCACATGAATCAGTCATGCATCGACTCTTTAGACGAGAACAACCTCAGCATGCAGACGAGGACGAGCAGAGGGAGAGAAGGAGGAACTCACAGGAAGTCTGTCAGGAGGAAGAGGAGGAGAGAGGGAGGAGGAGGAGGAGGAGGAGGAGGAGGAGGAGCGGTCAGTCAGGATTCAGGCGGGCGGGTCATTTTTTTCAGGGTTAGCAGCAAACCGGTCGTCCCGACAAAAGGCCAAACTCATACTCACTTCGGCGCTTGTATTCCTCCTCCTCCTCCACCCCCTCCTCCTCCTCCTCCTGCCCCTGCCGCGTTGGCTCCGGCGGACGCCGACGCCTTTCGGACCAGCCGGTACTGCATCTCCGCGGCGGCGGCGCTGGAGTAGGACAGGGACTTGCCCAGAGGGGGAGGGTGGGGGAGCGGGAGGTGGGTGGGTGGTGGGGGTGTCCGTGGAGCGCGTCTTGTAGGGGTAGGCATGGTGGGGTGGGGCGGGGGGCAAGCGTGGGGCGTGAGGTGGAGGTGGAGTGGTGGTGGTGGTGGGAGTGGTGGTGATGGTGATGGTGGTGGTGGTGATGGTGCGGAGGAGGTGGGGCTGAGGATGGCGGAGGGCCGGGGGTCTGATTGGCAGTGGCGTGCGGCTCGCCCTGCGGCGGCGGGGAGGACGACGTGGAGGAGGAGCGGGGGAGGAAGGGGTGGTGGTGTTGGTGGGAGCGGTGGTGGTGGTGGGGAGACTGGGAGGTCTGGGAGCTGAAGCCGCCTGCTGCTGGCGTGCAGGGTCTCCCGGAGGAAACCTCAGGGGCCGCCGAGTCCTCGCCGCCCGCCAGCAGGCTGTCGTACGACAGGCTGCCGTTACGGGACGGGTGGTGCGGCGGCGGCGTCTGATTGGCTAGGCTCTTGAAGCTGGTGGAGGTGGTCGTCGCCTCAGAGACGTGTGCTGCTCCCGCCGAGCTGGAAGACCGGGACGCCACCCCTGATAGGACAGTGGGGTCGGAGAAGGAGGGGTACGAGCGCCCGCCCAGGGTGTAGCCCGGGATGCCCCCTCCTCCTCCCCCCTCTCTGCCCCCCTCCCTCCTCTCCCCGCCCCCTCCTCCACCCGCTCTGTCAGACGACGTGTCCCTCCGGTCCAGGCTGGGCTGGGAGCGGAAACCGGGCTGCTGACTGGCCTGCAGGAGCGAGGAGGTGGAGGAGGAGGAGTCTCTGGCACTGCCAACGCTCTCACCCCGACTTAACTGGAAGGTGGGGTGGGGGGGTGGGGGTGAGGAGGAAGGGGAGGTGAAGAGAGGAGGGGGGGGCAGAGGGAGGAAGAGAGACAAGAAGCTGAGAAAACCAGAGGAAGGGCGTCACTGAGAGTGTGCGGCGCTGCAGCTCCCCCTAGTGGAGACACAGTGACACCACAGCTCGGCCGGGCAAGAGCCATTTCACTGAAGTGTTGAAATCACACTATGACTATTTTTCACATTTTACACTATCTATCTAATTTATATCTACGAGAATTAAAAGTATTAACTAGATCCAACCCTCCTGATTATATCAAACTATTTTACTGATTAGGTTAATAAAAGAATCAAGCCTTTACGAGCACATTAGTATCCCCTACTCTCCTTTGGAAACAAAATCATACACTAGCCGGCCACTTTATTAGGTACACCTTACTAATACCAGGTTGGACTGAGGCAGCTCTGAAAGCACATGGAAGGTGTACCTAACAAAATGGCAGTTGGATGTATAAAACATTCTGTACGGGTGTTTCTGAACTCATAGTTCTCTAGTTTGAACTTGCAAAATCTGGAAGTCCGGACTTCAGACGTAATTACATTTCAACAAGTACAATATAATTAAAAAAATGTACCAATTCCAGTTCACCATTGCTGTCTGCATCTTTACACTCTGAGTTTCCTGCTGAACAGTGAGAATTGCATTGTGGGATTGCATCTGTGAAAGGTCAGCTTAAGTGGGCAACCCACACGTAAATCTAGCCTTCTGAAAAACAAGATTAAATTTGATTTCCAGTATCTCTTGTTAGCTCTAATGCAGGGCTCCAGACTAACTTCTTGCATTGGTTGCAATGGTGCACCTAAAAAATATTTTAAGGTGCACCAGCACAAAATTTAGGTGCACCCAAACTTTTCATAGTGTCACCTTTAACACCATAAGGTCACCATTTTATCACTCTCCATAACTTTAATATAACGTAAATGATTTTTAAACAGGAATAAGATGTAAAGAAATAGCTGTCTTTTTTCAAAGCAAAATTAAATATTAAAGGAAAAAGAGACATTAAATATAATATTTCAAAACAAAAAGAGGTTATGTTTTAGGTGCTATGCTGAACTGAAAAATAAAATACATATCCAGATTTCAACAACACAACATTTAACTGGATGGTCTTATTATCCAATAAATTTGAACCTAGAATCAGACTTCACACACTAAAGTTAAAAAACTGAAAGTAAGGTAAATGATGAAAAAACAATTCTCAAACTAATTTATTTAAAAAAGACATAAAGGACAGAACATTTCATGACTTTTTCTTTATTTTTTTCTCTATTTGAGGCTTAAGAGTGCACCTAACATTTTTGTCTTGATGCACCAGCGCTTTAGAAAAAATACCGGGGGCACTCTCACAAATTTTGAGTGCATGTGTGCCCAAAACAGTTGTACTCTGGAGCCCTGTAATGTATCATATAAAACTTCAAATGTATTTAATTTCTATCTCTTGGGCATGAGCATTGTCTGCTAGTTACATTTTCAGTCTGGCTTTATGTTGTGTCTCACTGTTATAAATGTATGGCTTCACTTAGTAGCTTAAATTTTACATTTTTTCTATTTGTCACCACTGTTCTGATTTTACATTTTATTCATTTACTTGCATTATTTTATCTACATTTTTACTCCATTTCCTATGTTTGATTTTTGTTCAGTAACAAAGTAGAAGGAAGCTCCAAGTTTTCCAGGACGTGTGGGAACCCGGACATCCAGGCATGTGAACCAAACTGGCTTCGATGTGGACTTTGGAAGTATCACGAGTCCAGAAATAGGCTGAAGTGCACATATTGAGAAACCCCTAATGTTTATAGTGCACTGGTTTGGATGGATAAAGACTGCTCATCCAATGTTAATGGATATGTTAAGGACTGTGCTCATAATCCTTCATTTCATATACAAAAACTATTATTTTAATTTTATTTTATTATGTTATTTTTAATCACTCTCTGGAATGGCACTTTTATACAAAAAATTAGAAATTAAAACATCGATAATATCAATCTATTGAAACTCTACTAACAAAAAAATGACCAAACAAGGTGCACGTCTTTGCAAAGGCTCGGCTTGATCCTATTAGTTGGACTCTTTTGTCTTCATTTATTAATATGATGAAATTTATGAGACAAAAAATTCTTCCTTCATGAATATATATTCTTGTTAAAATGATGATCAGTTAATGTTAAAGTCACTGAGTTAGCAACATTAAATGTTGTTTCCTTATACAGGAGTTCATAAGAGCTGCTCTGCTAAAAGAGAAAAGAATCATCACAAACAGAAAAATCTGTTTAACGAACGAAACTCAAAGATCAAACTGACAAACAGCGGAGAGAGAAATCGGTCAAATTTCTGAGCTACGAGGGATCAGCTGGTGTCGGGGAGGATCTACAGGAGACATGTTTGTGATCAGGGAGGGAGAATGGAAAAAATAAAATAAAGAAATTAAAGAAAAGCACACAGAGCCGAACAGAGGAGATGAAGCAGACATGGGTAAGAATACTGAGAGACGTCTAACTCTGTTTAACCAGGAGCTGCTTTAACTTTCAGATTAATCAGAGTTTGAGCTCCGAGTATTTCCTACAACCTGACGATATCCGCCAGATGATACAATATTTATATAAAATGTCTACAAACAGAGGACATTGTCTAAGCTGCTGACAGAAGAGAGTGGGACTCTTCTGATGTCCTCGAGGGAAAGTGTTTAAGGACAGTGAAGAGATATTAAAACTAGGGATGGGGATCGATTCAGATTTTCTGGATCAATTCGATTCAATTCACGATACAATTCAATATTTATTCAGTCTGGGATATCTCAGTTAGAATAATGCTGTAAATTGAAAAAGTGATTCTTTGATCTGATACATTATTATTATTATTTTTTTACATTAAGAACTGAACCCAAGGCAGTTACATTAATCTTATATTAATGATCTACATTAATGCATATTCTGCATTTTACTTGTTTCCTGTCCAACTCGTCTTTTCCTTCATGCTTGTTAAATCCGAAAAACGACCAAACATTAGGTTTTAAACTCTCTGGTGGTTCCCCTATGATGCTACTCACTTCCACCATGTTTGTTTGGCTGCTTGCAGTAACATCTTACGAGATCTCGTTCAGTGGAAAGCAGCGCTAAACGCTGATCACGCCAGGCTAGCATGGTTGATACCACAGGCTGCTTCTCTGCACATCCAAAGAAGAAATAACTACCCACGTTAAAAGATCGATCTCTGGATTTTACGGATCGATTATGAACCATTTAAAGGGAAAATGATTCAAATCGATTAAATAGCGTTTCTAAGCTCACCCCTAATTAAAACCACGTCGCCACATTTTGGCTTGTTCCTTCTTCAGGTGCCAAGAGGACAGCGTTGGTGTAGTTTTTAATGTTTTTATATTTTCAAACCACTAAGTGACATAATCTGGATTATGTATGATCTCCTTGGGGGTTTGTAGTTTCCCTCAGCTTCCCTGACTTTTATTTATCAAAGCAAAACCAAGAAAGACAAAATCTACTGGATTCAATAACTAAGGATGCACAGATTTAAGGTCTTCAGTGTCTAATCCGGCTGATAAAATCTAATCAAGGCCTAAAGCAGGACGACCTAATCAGAGTCCTTCAGAGCAGAAGGTGGAGCTACGAGTGAGAAGACAGCTAGTACAGGGATTAGCACAGATGCTAACATCTTCAGCAGCAGTTTTATCAGATCTGGACCACGCTTATTTATTACAATAAAATCAAATGTCAGCACTGAACACTTCTCTATAGTTAGGATAATCTGCTCCACTTCTGACATGTTATGACAACAGTTAATTTTACTAATTTATCTGATTTCCCATAATAAATGTGACTGACAGAACAGTCGTCCAGTGATTTACTGATGTGCCTCTGAAAGGTTCTGCCCTCCCCAAACACTTTCTGTGAGCTCTTTCCCAGATGGACCAGTTAAATATACTAAACGGTCTAAAGCGTATGAGAGGATATATCTCTGTATTTCTTCTCACCTTAGACCTGTTAAGCTCCCCCTGCTCCTCACTTAAATCAGTGAGTTGTTAAAGTAGGGGAGGCAGATTACAGCAGTCTAGGCTGACCTTTAATCATCGATGTTGACACCGAATCAAATTTATTAACAACTATGTTCCTGACACAGCTGGACAAGGGCACACAGGTGATTTTCTTAAATTAATACATCCTGCAGACGCTGATTAAAAAGGAAAATAACATTCATTTGGTTTGGTGGTTGGAGAGCTCTGCAGTAAAGGTAAGAAGAGCGAGGGACATTAATAATAATAATATATTAATACATTATCATTACTTAACACTCATACATGATCCAGCCTTTATTAATCTTCTTGTCATGATCACAGGAGGCTAAATGAGAGATCGATAGATTTTTTCCAGTTTTAAGGCAAAGGTCAGGTGTGATGTTTTGATTTTAATAAATACATTTATTTTCTCTGCATCATAATTTCTTAACAGCACTACTCCTTAGACTTTATAAGGCAGTATTTTACCCACATCGAGGGACAGACACAAAGGAAACACGAAACTCAATCAAAGAAGAAGAAAAGATGTTCGAGGTCCTTCACTTACTGAGACTGATCAACAGAAAGCCACTGAGAAACCAAACCAAGATGGCCGACAGGAAATCAAAAGAAACAAAACAAAAACAAAAGCGTGAGTTCAGATGTTTCCGTGCCATCGCCTGGCTGTTTCCTCCTCCTGTGCGGGTGTGTTACCTGGTTGGCGTAGGCGTGCGTGAGCGCCGTGTGGTTCTTCCCCGGGCTGTAGGTCGGCCTGTACTTGTACATGGTCGGGGTGGGCGGGGCTTTGTTCAACAGACTGCACTCTGCAGGACGAAGGTAGTATAAATCAGACCATCTCTACGTGCAGACTGTTTAGTAAACTGTAATTAGAGTCATATTAGGGAGGTTTTACCTTCTGTGTTTCCTCGGGTGATCCCCGGGTATCTGAGCTCGGGTTTGGGAGGAGGAGGCGGCTCGGCGTCACATGACTGACTCTCCATCATCTCCAGACTCGACTTGGACTAAAAATCAACGAGAATGAAACAGACGCCAACATCAAAAATCCTCCTAATACCTGACATTTTCCTGGGCTTCCACGCTGCATGAAGTTTTCATCAATCACTGTTTGTTTTTTATTTCTTATGAATCACCTTCTAATAGAGCGGGGCTGCAGCTCAAAGGTTGATTTAAAGTGACTCATACTGAGCTTTGATAAAGATACAGAGCAGTGACTGTTGAATCGAACAGATCTGTCAAACTCATTTGCAGAAGCGTCTGATATTTACTAAACAGTCGACGATGAGGGTCAAACAGGATCAGCTTTAACAAGTCTATGTTTGAATCCGAACATGAATCGGAACTTAAAAGTCAGTTTAAAATCACCAGAGTGACACAGAAGCAACGGGAGGAGGGGTTGGTGCACAATCCTGCATGGTAGCTGTTGCAGTGCATTGTGGGATTTGTAGTATAAGTACTGGGAATGATCTTTGCTGGAGGGCCACTAATGGTGCGTTCCAGTTGTAGTCAGAGGTAGGAATTGCCAGATCCGAGTAGGAAACTGCAACTGGAACGCCCCCCTGAGGTCTGAATTTCCTACTTGGAACTCGGGGAAACCGCGCCACTGCCAAGTTGACAATCCAAGATGGCTGCCCCCTGTGTAAACAGTTATTAAGCTCCTGTAATAATCCGTTTACTAGCACTTCTTACTTGTGTGTGTCACTCTAAATCAGCTGTATACATAGTATTGTTCGACATATTTATAGAAATGCTGCCACAGAGATATTTACATTCTTCATGTGATATTTAGAGGGCGTGCTAACAACAGATAACAATAGCCTGGTATAGGGATGTAACAGCTACCAGTAAAATGGTAAACCGTGATAAAATTCCACACAGTAATCATTACCGTTAAACTGTGTTTGATCACCACACTGTGTCAATAACTGACGGTGATGCTGCTCTTTGCCTGGAAAAGCTGGAACTATGTGTGTCTGCTCCTTGATTCAGAGAGCCATACTTGGGTGAATTATAGGCAGTTTATCAGGATTTTTTGTGTAAATAATGCATAAAGGTTGTAAATAACAGCAACAGTATCATTCTGGAGTGTGCTCTTGCCGTTTTTCGGCCGTATTTCGTCGCAATAGATCGTCTTTTTCCGTCATGGTTCGTGTTTTATGGATTTAATTAATCATAATTTGGAAATATTAAAGAAGGAGATGTGGACGAGATCTGCCATGGAAAGGGGAGACCAGACGAGTCATGAAGGGGGCTAACTGCTTCAGGGACTGTCGTTAGTTAAACAATTAATTAAAAAAAAAAATCCTGGACATGGTCTAATATTCCGAGCTGTAACATGGACACTAATGCTGCAGGCAAACTAAAATGTGAGAGTGTTTGTAAAATATGTTACATTTATTTTTGGCCGTCTTAAAACTTTGAACGTATTCGTTCACAATTGTTTATGAAGAGAAACCTGTTTAAAGTACAAATCCATTTTTTCTTTTCTTTTAATTACACACAGTTTAAGCATTTATAACATAATAATGACAAATACTTGCTAGAATTGTTCACTTTTATTTCTAATGAAAAAAACAAATTAACTTATAGGACATCTCCTGACACAGTTACTGACAAAATAGACAAAAGAACTGTTATGATAACATTAAAGGGGTTAAATGATATCAAGACTGTGTTAAAGTACTTTCTGAACATTTTGAGCACACTGCAACAATACCACCATAATAATGATAACCGTGATAATTTTGGTCACAACAACTATGATATGAAATTTTCATTTTTTTAACTTTGTAGCTGGAACGCTGATAACTTGGAGATGACGTCACTCCCACTTCCCAGTTCTGAGGTTAACGCAGCATAACAACACACTTTATGAAATGATCCTAGAGGTCAGATTTAATCACACGCAGGGCTCGGCTCAGCCTACAGGTCTGGACTTTAACCAGTCTGCCTTGGAAGTTTAATTCTGCATTGTTATTATCCCTGTTTTTCAGTTTGTGCTCAAACATTTTGTACCTTTTTAACAGACAATATCTGGGACAAACTCTTTGCTTATATATAAGTTCGGGAATAAAAACCGATGGCCTGTGCTCTGTCTCAGGTTTCTGTTTTTCTTTGCCGAGTACAGACCGTCTGCGGCTGCAGGTGTGCTGCTGCTGTCTGATGTGACCTTACAGGATTTCTGCATTTGAATATCAAACAGCCATCTGGAGCTGCATGTATGCAAACTTACAGGAGTACAGCTCGGTTACCCTGCGTCTAAAGGTGAACCCTTGCTTTTACCCTCACCATAAACCACAGCAGTTTTCATGTCCCAGCTCTTACCCTGTGCAGCTCCCCCTGGATGCCGTTGTCCAGGATCTTGGCGGCGAGCTGGGCCTCGGTGAGCTGCGGTCTGAGGAAGGGCGGCTGGACGCACACGCTCTGGACGCCCTTTTTCCTGCCCAGGTATCTGCAGAGGGCAGCAGGACAGTCAGGTGACCCGTCAGGGGACAATAGTTTGACATTTCTACTGACAAAGTTAATACCAGTCAGGAAATAGTGACATTTATGTCATGGATAAAAAAAGCTTTATGACGAACAGTAAATCAAACAGAGTAAATAACACAGAAAACAAGCAGCAGCACCACCCAGCTTTAACTAAGAGCCTGTTTTTCATCTGTTCCTTACATCATCAGTTATTCAACACAGCATTAAAGGGATATGCCAACATTTTCCATAACAAGCAGAAAGACTGCATTGTTTCGACTGTGTTGCAGAAACAAGGAAGAGACACACAGAGCTCACCCACTGCTAATTAGCTTAGCTCAAGCACTGGAAGTCAATGGGAAGTGTTATCCTGCCTCTGCCTACAGTCATCACATAAACTCTTCAGCAATTCTAAATGGTCTTGCATCCTTGTGTGACGTCTTCATGTTCTGTTATCTGCATACTATCTTCCTCTACTCCTAAACAGAGGCTTTGTTTTACCGGCCTACTTTGGTTTTGTGCAGGAGATGTGATGTTCAGGAACGACTCGAGTCTTTTTAACAGCTCTTTTAAGTGAACGATGAGAACCAATTTGTGGTTAAGAGTGAGTCATTTGCTATCAAACTATTCTTAAACACAAATTGCCTGCAAATTTAAGAATGGCTCTCGCCAAAACGGTTCACTCACAACTACGAACCAGTTCTTGCCTTAAAAGAGCCGTTCAAAAGACTCGACTCGTTCGTGAACATGCGCCATGCGGTTTTGTTTCGTATGTATTTCTTTTGACAAAGACACAAAGTGCTCACCTTAGCTTTAAAATAGATAACATAAAAAACACAGTTAAAAACAGTCATAACAAGCTCACCAGACCATTTAAAGTTGAAGAGTTTATCTGATGACTGTAGGCAGAGGCAGGCTAACACTTCCTGTATACCCCTAGTGTTTGAGCTAAGCTAATTAGTAGTGGGCAAGCTCTGTCCATCTCTTTCTTGTTACTCCAGTCAAAAGAATGGTGGCTATCTGCTTGTTATGGACTCCAGAGTGAGGCAAGACAATTAAAAAAAAGGGGGCATATCCCATTAAAACAAAGGCAGACTGCTCTATAACTTAGGTGCTACAGCCTGTAAGGAGCACCCTACAAAAAGAAGCTAATAAGAGACGTAACCAGCAGAGCAGAGCAGAGCAGCCATGTTCAGATGAAGTGGACAGACAGCATCACAGCTCATTTAAATGAATGTAAAGCTGCAGTATTATCAGCTCTGTGACTGATGACATGCAAATAGATGCAGGCACAGCATTTACATGTTAGGTAATCGTTTCAAACCAGGAGCAGAGTAAATAAAATCAAATAAAGGAGAAGCACCTGGGAGCCTGTGAGCTGCAGAGGACGTGGGAGACGTTCTTCCAGCAGCCGTTTGTGAACGGGTTAACGCCTCCTCTGAATTTACCCGTTACCTGCACAGACAAAAACAGAAAAGGAGATGAAACGAGCTTCAGCATACTTATTTATATTTTTACAAATAACCTAAGAGAAAATATCCTTAACATAACAAAACATTCAAACATCTTCCTAACATCTTAACTCATTTTATTTTTAAGCAGCTAAAGTTTGGTCACCAACACTAATGTTTAACCCAAAGACTTGAGCTTAAACTGTCCTTTTTCTCGTCTTTCTGGTGATTAGAAATGCTTTCACTCTGCAGATACAGTTGCTTAATTATGGCAAAAATCCTAACTAAAATTTTTCCCTCTGTTACTAAAAAATACAATTGCTTACTAAGTTTTAAACATGCACAACATGCTTTCATTGAATGTACATACTTTTTAACATTAAAGAACAGGTGATACATTAGAATACACATGTAGGAATAAATTAAAATCTCAAAATAAAGTTCATAATTTATTCATTTAAAAATCACCTTCCCCTTCATCTCATTCTGTGTGGCTCAAGGACATTTTATTTTTATAAAGATGGGGAAAATACATTGTGTACTGAGAGGCTCAGTGGCCGAGTTTAACAAAACATGGGTCAGTGATGTAAAGAACTTAAATTGTCATGATTTCACAGTTCCCACAAATTTAACAAATGTAAGAGTATCTTCAACATGTTCTTTTTTTTCATCTATCATTGTTCTTTATTATCTGCTTTATTTGGTTAGTCAGCCAACATCAGAACTTTAAACTTTTTTAATTAAAAAAAGTTGGAAAAAAAGAATGATTTATTCAAATGTATTTTTAGTGATTTAATTTGTGTCTGATTATTCCTGGTTTAATTGCTTATCATTTTCTCTTGTTTCTTTTCTTTTATATTTTATCAGTCGTCTTGATTTGATCATTTCTTTTACTTCAGCTTTTCTGCTGTCTAATTGTCTCCAAATCCTGTCGACATTCTACCAAATATCATTAAATTGGAAAACTGATGAGTAGATGGGCCTCTGCTGAGCATAAATCTGAAGGATGGCTGTAAGAAAATGATTATTATCATTATTTATGTGTGTGTGTATCTATCTTTTGTCCATAATTTTTTGTCACAATGGCCCCGTTTACATGGGTCTAAAAATCCTATTTACAATCAGATTGAAAGGTCAATCAGATTAGAAATATGTCATGTAAACAACTTAGCCAATCGGATTCACCCGGATCTGATTGTGTTTCGGATCAGATTGTAAGAGGTAGTCTACGCCGATTGATAATCTGCTCCATGCTTCATGTAAACGGCTGAGAGGAGCAGACTGGGTTGATAGAGGGGATTTTTCGGTCCGTGCAGGTGCTCCGGAGTACGTAAGAGGCACGTAGTGACGTACGCAGAGCGTGTCCAGGAAGTGCACAGCCGTTTTCGAATTCGTCTACTATATTAGCAGTGTGTACTGTTTCGTCCAAAATGTAGTATGCAGTATACAGTATGCGAACAAAAGCGAAGTCGCAGTATGAAAAAACTACCTGGATGACATACTGATATGGGAAAAAAATTCACAGTATGCATCGGACCAGTCTGCTTCACCTGCTGTTACCCACAATGCAAAGCGGCTGAAGCGAAGCTTCAACAACCGGAGCAGTAGACGAAAATAAATACATGAGTCACTATTTGTTATCTTTACCTTTTCAACACGTGATAGTGTGTAAAAAGTTGTAAAAAGGTCAGTTGTTGTTTTTCCGTTAACGATTTGTAAAGGCCGGACGGTGGTGTTACGTCCTTCCTATATCTGCGGCATTATCAGTGTAAACCACTGACCAGTCTGACATGTTACCGTTATGTTCTGTATTTTTCCTCTGTATTTTCACTACCCTAAATGTTCCTGCTTCTCCTCATTCTTAATACTGTATTGTGCATGTGATGTTTATTCTTGAACTGTTATTTTCTTTTAAGTGGCCCTAATACGCCGTCGTACAAAAATATATAAAATACTTTCTCTTGAAATAATACGTTTTCTCCACCATTGACTGTTCATATAAAATGCTGCTACTGGCAATATCTTTGCAGAGAAATAACTGAAATGTCAACATGTACTCATGGTTTGTTTGTTTTGTACTATTGAAGTTAAGTTTGGGAAATAAATAAGCTGGAGCCTGCTTCTGTTTTGCTCAAACTGGAAACCAGCGTAGCTACAAAATAAACCAAACAGAACAGTCAGACTACATTGAAGTGTAGTAGGCAGTATGCAGTGCCTACTACATAATACTTTCATACTCAGTATGTATGGCAAATTTGAAAACGGTCCACCTCTTCTTCTCTTACACATTTGCAGGTAGTGGCAGAGTGACCTTCTGCGCATGTAAAAAAAAAACAATACAATCAGATTCAGCTGGGGCCATGCAAACACAGATTGAACATGGATCTTTACTCAAAGTTCATGTATACAGATCAAATCAGATTCACTTAATCCGATCGATTTTAATCAGATTGACGAAAACTACCCATGTAAACGGGGCCAGTGTAGAGCATTTTGAACTGAGATAGTTTAATCTGTATGAAGTGGGCTGTATGAACAAAGTTTGATTGAACAATACTGAAAAAAGGAAATAACAGATCGGATCTGCCCTCACTGATGGCGCTAAGGTTCTTTAAGACATCCATCTTTATTTTTTAACACCTTCTCGCCCTTTTACACTTTCATTCACATATCAATGACCCAAAAGTGGGAGCATCATGGGGCTGCATGTTTTGCCCAAGGCCACATTAACACGTGACAGCTGGAGCTGGACTCAAACCCTCGACCCTTCGATTGATGGTAAAGCATAAACAGACTAAAGCAGGGATGTATGGATCTCTGATCGTCTCTGTTTTGTGGCAGTAAAGAAAAACGGTACATGGTTCATCAGGAAGTCCATCAGGTTTACGGAGGAGCCGCAGCACCATGAGAGCTGCTTGTTTCTCAACATGACATTTGAAAATATAAACAGAAGCATAAAGCTTCACAGAGTGTGTTCGCTGTCTTCAGTGTCAAATCAGGTTTAATCATGTAAGCTGCCGAGCTTATTAAGGCGAGTCAACTCGATTTTATGGTCCTTTTGTTGACTTCTCTGAGATGTTAACTGACTTAAAGGACAAACTTATGTAGTGATTATTTTCTGGATATTAATTAATATTAATTAAAGAAATTAATATTCATTTAATAACCAGAAAATAATCACTACAGTATATTATGGCGCGGCCCGTGTGAGGCCCTGCAAATAGAAACTTCCAAAACAACACCAGACATATTATTTGGGTGCAACTGATAGAAAACATTCTAAACATAAATTGATATTTAAGACAAAAATCTTATCTCTTTGAATAGAAATAAAGCAATCCCCGCTTTTAATCTTGCTGCTGTGCTTGCTGAAACGTGTTGGGCTATGTTTAAATGTTTTTCTTTATTCTGCAAAATTGCACTGTGCTTTGTGTTGTGGTGAGCCGTGTTTGTTTGTTTTATACTCGAGTTTAATCACTTAAAGAAGTGTAAAGCCGTCCTGGCTGCATTCTGTGACTCTGCCTGCTGAGCGTGCACCACGTGAAGCGAGTCCTTACAGTGTTTAAAGGCCTAAAGCTGATACGCCCGATATCAGTGATAAAATAGTTACCACGAGACTCTGGTTTCTATAAAAGAAAATTAACCCCTCATCTCTCCGTCTCAGATTAGCTACCTGATTCGAGAGGCCGCTTTTAGCGGGAGGATTAATGTGAGTTTAACTCATTGATTGTTCCGCACAACATTTAAAGTGTTGGTGAGCTCTAAATTGTCCGCTTGGACCACTGTGAAACACTGCGCTTGTTGATTTGTGTTTTTCCCCACAAACCGCTGTGTTTGTGGTCGGCTGAGGCCGCTGCTTTGGGACTTTGGCCCCTGAGAGTTTGTCTTGTTCATCACTGTGTGTCAGGCTGCACGCACAGCCTGTTGTTGGCCCTCAGAGGTCTGAAAAGTGAATGAGTCGTATTGTGTTCGACAAACGACGTCCTTCAGGGAGGTGGAGTCAAACTCCACATCCTGCATCTTAAGTGACCAGTCACTCCCAGTGGCTAGCTGTTAGCCTTTGAGCTATTTCTATTAGCTGTTAGCATGCTATTGTGCTACACATAGCATAAACAGACTGGTTGCTAGACAACCAGCTTCTTCCTGTGGCTAACTGAGAACTTTTTACTTGTTATCGCCGTCTAGTGGTGAGACGGACTGCATTGCTGCTTTGGTTGCCAGACAACCAACTCTTGTTTCTTTGTTTTGCCCTCTGGTGTTTTGTGACACAAGTCCTCCCTATAACACTGTCCTGCTTGGTTGGTTGATAACATGCACACATAACTCTGATTTCCCTGCACACATTGTTTTTAAAAGAGTTGACATAGTCGACATTGTGTAACATGCAGACTTAATTGCCTGTAACTTTCATACTTAAACTAAAGTTTAGAATTTAATCATTCTAACTTCTATGCAGTAATTAATTGACACATAAAGTCACTCTTCTTCGATCACTTAAATTGAAGCATAAATTTTCTTTTATTCTGTAAGCATTGAAAAACAATCAGTGTGATTAACCCAGTTCTTTGAATGACATTAAGACTTTATTTAAGGTTTAATAGATTTCAATTTGATTTAATCCACTGTTTAAGCTTAGCTTACAGCCTGTAAACATTGATAGGCCTACAGTTTACCGTTAACAGTGCAACTTAAATTTCTTCCAATGCTTCATTGACTTTATTTGATTTAATACTGCTTTAGCAATTATTTTAACTTTGGTTAATATTTTGTGCACTTTGACAGATTTACCAAATTAATTACAAGGATTTTCTCCCTTTTGTTTTCTGTATAGCTTAAAAGCTTCCTTCAGAGTTTAATTGACTGTTATACAGTTAATTCCTCTTCTACATTAGTGTGATTTTGATTTAAGATCAGAACAAATCCAGATCTTCATTTAAGATTTTGGTTCCTCTTTGTTTTAATTCTTTAATGGTACTCTAACTCTACAAGTTGATCTTGTTCCTGTATCTTACTGCAGAACAATTAATCAAGCTAAATTCAAACTTACATTTGGATTGTCGTATTATTCTATTTACATTTGATTGCTTTTCAGCTCTCTTAATGGTCCTAAATTATTCTGTTTAATTTGATCATATCTTGTCAATGACAACTTTAAAATTGATCATCACTCTATTCTATGGTTGATCTTCTGCACAGGTTTTATACCTTAAAACTACAGATTGCCTTCTCTTTTACAAAACCTTAGTCTTAATCAACAATTTTAGATTTGATCCTATTTTGAATAATTTCTTCCCTTTTACTAAGATTTAACTCTGGAGTTTACTCATCCTCAGATGCCAATCCAGTTTAATATACCTTAGTATTTTTAACAAATTCATCAAACCTGTGGCTATGCCTACTAAGTTAGAGTTCTATTTTCAATTATTTTAAGCATTCATGTTGATTTA
Organism: Scarus forsteni; assembly: GCA_036419115.1. Classification (NCBI taxonomy): domain Eukaryota; kingdom Metazoa; phylum Chordata; class Actinopteri; order Labriformes; family Labridae; genus Scarus; species Scarus forsteni. The sequence goes on along the minus strand of JAZDUH010000308.1, from coordinate 59,458 downwards.
TTCAACATTTATCCATGCTTGATCACTGTCCTCTGAGACATTTTGCTTGTGAAAGCTTAGATCATAGCAATGCTATTGATTCTGAACAACTTTAATTGACACTTTGTGTAATCATTGAACCTACAAAGAATTAAACTATTGAACCAAACATTTTACACACAAAATCTTAATCCCTTTTGTTTTCAAATCAAACCAACCATGACAGACACCAGAGAGTCCATCCATGGATACCCAATGGAGGACAATGGCACAATATTAGCAGAAATGACTAATCAGCTGATTCCAGATTATGTGTCTACAGCTCAAAAGACCAACCCCACTAATCTGGAAGACATTATGGCTGAATTTCTAGTGAAGGCTTCACTTTCGTCTTTTCAAGACGAGGAGCCCACTCACATCCTGAGACGCATGTTCTTTGTGATGGCATCACAGTTAAAGCAAAAAGAAAATTTGCTTGTACACACCACGGATAAACTAAAGGCGCAAAGAGAAGAAAACATCGCGCTGAAAAGAGCGCTGGATGAGACTCAGCAATCTCTTGACAAGGCAGAAACACAAATTGCTGAATTGAAAACAGCACAACTGCCTGCACCTATGGACATCAAGGAGAAACTTTTTCTCGAAGAAAAGGTTGAGAAACTTGATGATGACCTTGAGAAAAAGGAAAACGAGCTGTTGGAAACAACCAGAAAGCTTGAGAAACTACCCATAAGCTGGAAAGGGCAGAGTCCTTCTTGAACATACAGCTGGGGAGTTAACTCACTTAAAAACACAAGTTAAAGTACATAACAGCTCTCCAAGCTGAAGAAAGGCATACTTCGATGCTGCAATATCAGCTCAGAGAAGCTCAGAGACAGCTGAGCCTCTGTCAAGATCAACAACAAGAAACAGAAGAAAAGCTGGCTAATGCCCAAATGAAGCTACAATACTCCCTCCAACTTGGTCGAGACCAGAGGGAACAATTTGATCCAAGCTTCTTCAAAGAAAGAATGGACACTCGTCCTTTGGAACGGGCCTTTCCGCCCACATTTCCAACTACTCTTGACTATCCATCGCAACATCGCGATCAAACATTTCTTGACCCTGGCACATCGCCACCATTTCAGAGATCATATTCGTTCTCTAATGATCCTCTCCTGCCTTGCCCCTCTGACAGGGACCTCGACAAAATTGCTAGAAACATAGCACGCTTCGAGCCTGGTCATCAAGGCACTCATGACGTAGAAATCTACTTGAAGGATATCGACTTTTATCTCAGAAGATTTCCAGGTGCTACAACCGACGACAAGATCTATCTCATTAAAGCAACCTCAAATCGAGAGGTAAGCAGCTTTATTGAACGTCAGCCATTCCAAATCAGAAATGATTATGGTGCGTTATGTCAAGCTCTGATCTGCGAGTTTACAGACCCATTGACACCAGCTGGCTTGTCAGCCGCTCTAACTGTCAAACAGGGGAGATCTGAATCTCCAAACCAATACTACACTCGCCTACTTCAGGCTTACTTTGGTTCCAGAGACGAACCAGGAATGGAGGAGGACCAACATTTCAAAACTCTGTTTGTTCAAAACCTCCATCCCACAGTCAGCTACCATCTTGGAGTTGCAGCATGCCCTAAAACTCAGACGAGTCGTCAACTTCGCGAGTTAGCTGTAAAGGGTTTTGCAAAGCAAAGGCAAATCACTGCTAAGAAAGCAGAGCCATCTTCCGTATTGGCTCTGGAAGCAAAGTTCCTGCCCATGGAACTTAAAGGCGTCTCTCATGGCAACCTCTCACATGTCAATGAGACCCCAACTGGAAGACTCAAGGATTTTAATCCCTGCTGGCCTAAATGTTCTGGCCACACCTCCACTCATCGTCAAACGCCATGGTTAAACAAGGGTCGACAACCATCCAAACTTGACCCCAAACTTTTTCCTCCAAAACCCCAACGTTTTGGGCCTGACCCAAGAAAACACCAACCCTACAAGGGGGGTATGAAACATGAAGGGCCTGACCGTTATGACCCTCACTTCCAGAGGCAACGGTCCACAAACTCGCCCTGTACATCATCCTCCACTCAGGAGATGAAAAGTTCTGAAAATCCAGACTCTTCAGAGAAGAGCCATCACTCTGAAAAGGACTCAATAGAGTCAAGACTGAGTGATGAAGAACTTGATACTCTTAACGAGTTAATCCAAAAACTACGTCGACAAAGAGACAAGAAGGTGGATCTTCTTCCAATTTCCACCACTGATTCAGACCTACCTTTTCATCAAGATTCCCTTGTACAGAACAACAAGGAGGAAATCGACCCCTTTAAGTCAGTACCTGAACTTGAGACCGTAACCATGCCAGACCTGACTAGTGAACTCCATGTCTTGCAAAGTGACTCAACTAGCGATCCATCTTTTGATGATCCAGCAATCTCAAAGTTGTGCCACCTTTCTGCCAGTTTCTTGGTAACCTCACTGAAAGGCACTGCACAAAAGTTCTACTTGAATATCACTCTTGAACATGAACTTGACCAAGAAGCCCTTCTTGACACCGCCGCCAGACATCACCCTTATGTCCGCAGCTCTCTTTCACAGGTTACGTGCACGTAAAAGAAATCAACAGGGACTTGAACTTGCTCCCATGTGATCTTGATGTGCAACCATATACCTTGAGAAGCACTACCTTTACAAAAATAGCGATGCTAGACCTAACCATTGGTCCCATACATCTTGTACACCCTGTGTACATTTCACCTCTCGATTCAATTCCCTTTGCTGTTGGCAAAGACCTGCTCAACAGGTTTGATCCCATGTCGATTTCAAACGACTGAGGATATGGTCACAGGTTCCCAAGCCTCTACCTGTGTCATTTTCCCAAATCAACACAGCTCAGTGTTTCACTCTGACACAGGAACCTACCTGTGACAATCAGATAACATTTGATTTAGGGGATGTAAATCAGACTCCTGAAAAACCTAATACACCTGAACCCACACCTAAAACAGAGTCTGACTCTATGACTCAGGTGGGCCAGAGTGTTATTCCAACTTATGTTCTCCAAAAGGCAGAAGAACATAACAAACTTGGCAATGTTACCAGTAAGAACCAAACCTTGTTTGCCAAAGATTCCTTATTGGCTCTGAAAATGAAACCTCAACACTTTGGATTGAAAGGTGTCTTGAAAGACCACCTATCAAAACCTGACCAAATCCCTGCTGAAAAGTCAGCCTGGGACTCAAAATATCTTTATCCTCAGCGAACTGACCATGCTCCCACTCACAAACCACCTTGGTTTGTTAATTGTAATGTTCAACTAATCTAAACGAAATTAGAACCCCAAAGGCTTTTGACAAGTACACACACGCTGTAAGTAAATCCTAAAACTCTCAATTTTACAGCACCCAAACAATCAACCTTATCTGGTGATTATATGTTAAAAGCTATCTATTCTTGTGACATTCAAGAAATCTTTAAGTTGTACTTTAATTTCTGAATTAAGTACCAACAGAACTTAAACTTGGACAGAATTTATAATAGATTACAGTTAAGCAATAAGTAACATTGTTAGATTTGTAATTTTATTACACACTTAATTGTTACTAGACAGTACCTCTTTAATAAAGAACTAGTTCTAGGCCCTTCCCTAAGAACCAGACACCAAGCCTGTCTAAGAACTCCTGTTTGATCATCTTGCCTGGTCGTCCCGTTGACCTTTGGATCAAGACAACGCGACGAAGGGGGGATATGTAGCGATATCAAACTGATCAACTTTAAGGAAACTCCAAAAGGGACAAAGAACATTCCTCTCTGACTCTGGGCCTCCCTCCGTGCATGGCTCTAAATCTCCGAGCAGACATCGGTGTGGATGTTTACTCTTCTTCCTAAACAGCGATTGGCTGAGACCAAATAGTATGTTCGAAGAGAGTCCGTTCTCAACGTTATAAACCATTCTTGGTGACACCTAAGTTGACCTTGGACCTCCCTGGACATCTTGGACCCCTCATCCACTCCAGATGTGGTCTCTGTCCACACAGAAAACCCACAAACCTTTTAAAACTGAAACTCTTTAAATGAAACACTTCTAACAATGTGATATCATATCCTGTCATGACAAATGCTTTCTAATGATGTGACTTGTGTGTTTTTAGCCCTAAAGATCCCCAAGTTAGGAGAAAGTTAGGTTATCATTCTGTTTCATTGAAGAATGCTTATGATAGGATTTCTACACCTTAAGTTTAGTTGCAAACCATCTTAAAGGCATGTTAACTTGTATGTCTAAAGTTAACTACCTCTATTTTGTTTTATTGACTGTTTAATAGAATTTGAATTGTTTAATTCTTTCTTATACTTTAGATATACAGTATTTGGTATCAAATTGATCACCATGAGATTTTCTATCCAGTTGGAGTGCTTATATTGGATGTTTAATCAAAATACAACTTAATATTGGCCAAGTATTAGTTGATAAAGCGTTGTTAACTCATCCAAAAGCCCTCCCCCTGCGAGTAGACAAAACAGAGAAACATGCGTTCTTCTCCTCTCTTCTTCTCTTCGCTGCTCTTCTTTTCTCTTGTCCGTCTCCTTCTTCCTCCTCGTCTTCGCCACCACTTTTGATTTTTGGCTCACATATTTTTCCTAGACTCTTTTGTCTAAGTTTTGTGACATGCCCGCCGATTCTTTCTTTATAAGCCAGTAAGACTTCAAAGATTTACTTCATAGTAAATTGACTTTTTCTAATTAATTTCAGGACAGTATTAGTATGGCGGCGAATTCTTGATTTTTTGGAATTAGTTACAAATCAACTTTTTTATATACAATCGAGACACCAGCAAGCTCCAGCGTAAAATCTTGAGCAGAACCGGCCAGTCCAATCTGAGACTTCTCTCCTGGGAAACCTGGGACCAGCTCACGTCTGAACAACCTCTCTGGAGCCATCGCGCTGGGTAGAGTGTGGACCAACCCTCTGGGACGAAACAGTCCTTCAGATTCTCCAGTAGCTCGGACCAGATGAGGCCCAATCCAGACAACACTTCGTAAGAGGCGGTTCTATCTTCTTTCAGATGGGCTTGAGTGTGTCTTGGTTCAATTCTCTAATAATTTCCCCTTGATTTGACCTTTTACAAGTAGGTTAATTCGGAAATTAATCCTCTATAACCACTCCATATGCTTAAATGTTCCTTGAGGGTTCATATCTTCTTTCCTGATTGACAGCATCATTGATTTAGTATATCTCTGACATTTATTCCTTCTTAAGTGTTTATTTTATTTTATTTTGTCTTATATATTCATTTTAATAAATCACCCTTATATATTTAAAGTTCTGTCTGTTGGTATTCTATTTGGAAGATTGACATCACTGCATGAGAGTTCTGTCTTTAGATTTGAGATTGATTAAACAACTGAAGTTTGACTTAATTGATTAAACTGATAAGTTTGACTTAATTGATTTATCTAATTTAAATGAAATAAATTAATAAATCAGCTAATTAAGTTAATTTTGCCTTTTTTGTTTAAAAAGGATGGTGCCCCTTTAACTAACGAGAGCAAACCTGGTTATTAAATGAATATTAATTAATTTAATTAATGTCCAATAATATCCAGAGAATAATCACTACACTTAGCAAAAGTTTTTCTCTGACCCAAACATAAAAACCAACAGCAAATCAAGTTTTTCCTTAACGTTACAAAACTAATCAGACTCTGCCTCTTAGAGTTTAAAGTGATTTTGTCATAAAATGTGAATTATGTCGTTCAAACATTGCGAGGTCTGCCTACATAAACATGGAAAGATGAGCTAGTTCAGTATAGTTACATGGAAACACCTGATCAATGTTAAAACCCATTTACTGTAATAACTCCATTATACCACGCACCACATTTTTAATTCAATGAAATTTCAGTTTTTTCACCACAAATACACAGTCGGATGAGGAAACACCCTTTACTTCATGCATGTGCAGTTACTTAATTTCTGCCCAAGCATGCTCAGCTGTAGCGAACAGACCAATCAGAGAGCAGCTAAACACATGTTGATGTCTTTGACCAATCACTGCACAGCTATTTCTGTCCCCTTGCTCACATGATGGCAGCGCCCTGTGTTTGCACGCGAGTGGTACTGCAACACTCGAGCATTACATGATCATTACACAAAGGGAGACTAATTAAAACCAAAAATATTGGATTAGAACAGTTTAACACTCAGTTTATTAAGAACGATAAAAGTTGGCAGTAATGTTTTTGGAGAAAAAGAGAATAAATACCTCATTTAAGAAGAAAAAAACGTGTTATAAGAGAGAAAGTACGTTAAACAAATAACAACCTGAACATGTGTCTGTGTAAAACCTGCCAAGGCCAACCATCAGGGCAACATTTTTAGGCCTGGGCAAAAAATCGATTCGATTAAAAAATCGAATAGGCGAGTCAAATTGATTCGTTTTTCCTGAAATTTGAGTTTAACGATTTTTTTTTTTTTTAATTTAACCTGTTCATTTCACATTCGCACTTTGAGGCACTCTTCTCATTACTTTGTACACTTTTACATTTTTTACAACAAGAGCTGAGTTTTCTATTAAGATTTTTATTTTTTTTACAAGTGTTACCTCAGGCATTTTGTTATCTTCATAGTTAATTCAAACGAGTGGATAAAACTACAGCGCACAGGCACTTAGTATGGATTTCTGTGTGGATTTTTTGACCTGGCACTTTTAATGTATATTTTAAGTATAAATAAATGTATGCTTTGGAAACAAATTCACAGTGAGTAGGTTTTTTCATTTTGTATAGGGCGGGGGCATCGAATCGAAAATCAAGTTTTTCTTTGTTTTATTTTAAATCAAAGATTTTTGCCCAGCTCAAAACTGTTTCTTTTTACTGTTTATATCTCTTAAATAATTGTAACAACTTGTAATTGGAGTTAATACAAAAATCCTGATTTTTCAATTTTACGTCTTTAATCTGAGGCTCAGGTGATATTATGTTTGTTGGTTTCTGATCAAGTTTCCTCTAAACATGTAGGTGTGTCTGTCTTGGTTTTTCTGTTTTTAATCATAACCACATAACGTCTGAGTTTCCTACCTGTTCATTGGTCGTCCGTCCTCTAGCAACCAGCACGATGTGGAAACCAGTCAGACCGGCAACAGGAATAAAAAACAGACCAGCGACGCACATGACAGCCAGACTGAGAGCAAACGGGTGAAGGAAGCTTTTAAAACGGATTCAGCAGAGATGAAGGAGAAGGAAGGATAAAGAAAACAGATACAGAGCTACAAAACTACAAGACTTCAGCTTACTGAGAGGACTTTAAAACATCTGCATTATGGGTTTTTATTGTGAAGAGTTTGAGAGAAACAACTTTACCAGGAGCTCCAGTTCCAGAGTTTCAGTTATACACAACACTGACGCCAAGTTTCCACCACGCAGTCTTCACCTCAGTAGGTTCACAGTTACAGGTGTTTCCACTCTCAAATAAGGAGAAGGCGACTCAAACAGCTGATTCATGCCGTCACAGTTTTTAGTAACCCCCTCTGTTGGGATGCAGAGTGAGCCAAGTCGATAATAAAGGGTGGACCTACAACACTGCACCCTGTTTAACCTTTTGACTGGCACTGTGACCGCATGGTTGACTATTTTTTGCTGCCATATTGCTTATTTAAAACCTATCTTTGGCTCTTTTTCCTCACTCACCTCTCTGAATAGTGTATGCAACACTAATCATATCCACTGGGTAGTGGTGCTATACTCCCACTATAACCCTGAACAGATAATTCAGCCCTGTATATCTGCTTCCTGATTGGCAGATCTGAAAAATAAAATCTAAAAAGTTGTCAAATGACGAGGCAGGAACACAATTTTACCTTCAAATAAGCCGAGCTGAGTCAGCTGATGGTTGTGTTGGGCAGTAAACTGCTGATAATACCATCAACAGTGCTTTTAAATGATAGAATATAGACTTTTAAAAACTTACTGTACATGTGGAATTTTAACCACCAGCCTAAACTACTTACCTCCACCAATGAGGGTACGTCTTTGTCGGCATATATTTGTTTTTTTTTTGTTTTGTTGTTAGCAAGATTACGCAAAGTTACTCGACGGATTTTGTTGAAATTTTCAGGAGATGTCGGTAATGGACCAACTAAAAATTTTTAACTGATTCACATCTAATTTGACAGGATAATATGGACTCCATGTCTCTATTCTTGGGGTAAATTAATCTGGATCTGATCCAGATTGATGTCACAAAAAACCCACTGAACTTTATAATGGGGAATCACATTGATGTTATTCAATAATTCATAAAAATCTTGATATGAAGTGATGTTCTCAAAACTCATTGTGTTCATACAGGATCACAGCCTCCATGTTTGTGCTGGGTTTGGTCTGGATCCTGGTTCTGTTCTGGATCCTGGTGATCTAGTTTGCATCTTTAAAGGGGTTGTAGAAAAGCCACTGCTGTAACTGAGCTGCTTGGCAGAGGTCTGCGCTCTCTAAGTGTTTTATAGTTTGGTAATCTTTTCCTGCCCTGGTAAACAGAGCTCTGTCAGTGAAATGATAAAAACACCTGAACAAGGTTCCTAAAGGATACGTGACGATGGCGTGCAGCCGGTCGATGTCCTGCCGATGGTAGAGGATGTAGAGCAGGCCGAAGCCGAACACGGCCATGATGTGAGCCGTCAGGGAGAGGAGGAAGAGGAAGAAGTAGCGGTAGTTCCTCCTGCCGATGCAGTTGTTGACCCACGGACAGTGATGGTCAAAATCCTGCAGGAAGGAGATTCACAGACCGCCATGAGAAAGAGCTGAGTCAGCAGATTCAACAATGTTTCTGTCTCCATTAAAGAGGGGATGAATTAAGACTGAAGAGTGAGTCTGACCTCCACACAGTTGTCGCAGACGGAGCAGTGCGAGCACCGCGGCGGTCTGTAGAAGCGGCAGGTCGAACACCACTTCATCCTGACCTGGATCCCCCTGATCTCCACCGTCTTATACAGCGGAGCTCGGAAATCATCCTCCTTGTCCTCGTCCTCCTCCGCTGCAGAGGAGAAACAACAACAACATCACACACAAGATAATTATAGCTCCAACAGCCCACACACACAGAATAAATCAAAGTGTTAGAGAAAAGCTTAAATCAAGAGCACTTTATGGTTTATAATAATAATTATAAAGTTCCTATCTATCTATCTATCTATCTATCTATCTATCTATCTATCTATCTATCTATCTATCTATCTATCTATCTATCTATCTATCTAATGTTTAAAGGAGTCACAGGTTCAAACCTAAGGCTGCATCAGACAGCACAGGTTTTTTTATTGTTTTTGATTATTACAATTATTTTTACTTGCAGGTTTTCCCAAAAAAAGAGTCCATTTCATTTTCAGTGCTTTTTTTTTTTCTTTCTTTTGTTTGTTTAATTTATTTTAATAAAAAGCTCTTGACCTTCCAATTACAGTTAAATACTCTAAAGGCATTAAAGTTCATTGCTTCTGACATGGTGTACTCACTTTATCACGACATAACAACATTAATGAAAAAATGATGTTTCAAAATAACATTGACAATAATACTGTTTATCAGCAATAATTTTTCGAACAATTATCGTCCAGCTAAATTTGTTATCATGACAGGCCTAGTTTACAGGGCCTACCATCATGAAAAAGGTGTTTATATTTTTAACCACTGCAACAATTTGTGATTGGAGGAGGTCAAGAAAATAAATATTGACTTTAAACTTTTTAAATCTTCTGCAGAAAATGACATGAATTAATGTATTTAAAAGTTTTGCCCAGCCCTAAAAGAGGTACAAACCCCCACCAAGGCATTTCTGAAATTCTTTGAGTTAATCTCACAATGTGAACAAATCCGTGAAAACCTGAATCTAATCGCCTCAACAGTCCTGAACATTTGGTCAGGGCTTTAAAGTCGTGCTCTCACCTCTGGGGAAGATGCCGGGGTCCATGAAGGTGGCCATGCAGAAGTTGGCCAAAACGAACAGGAAGATGACTCCATTGTAGATCGGCACGGCCACAGAGAAACGCTCCGAGAGCCACGGACACCTGAGAGATAAAGATAAACACACTCGGTGAGACGAGAGAGAAGATGCTTCACTGTGACTAAACTAACAAATATAAAATAAAGACATGAATTTATTAGTGCTGTCAGGCGATTTAAAAAATTAATCTAATTAATCGCATTTTAATCTCATATCTGCTTAAAGTACCCAAATAAAGAATTTGAATTCTAGGATATTACAAAATTGTAGTGCATGACTAATCAAATAAATACACTAAGAAGTGAAGATTTGTAAATCCACATTTTTATTGGTGACTAAATAAAACCAAAATCAGGGCATCTTGTCCAGAAAATTCTAAACTCAATCAGGCAACTCAAATTACACTTGAAGTGTGTTTCATAAATCAAATTCAAAATAAGAAAAAGGTCGAGGACATCCAGCAAAACAATTAGGCCTGATGTATTATTAAAGAATGTAGTACAAATATAGATAAATACATTCAAAAATAAAATAAGACTAAGTCTTAAATATGCCATTCCTGTTGTCACCTTGGCTTTGTTTGGTTTGACTAGAGACGCATGTGTGAAGTGACATGTGCCACTGCCATGTACGGGTCCTCCGGCAGGACAATATCTAAATGTTTGTGTGCTATGATTAATCTGTGATTAATTTTTCTAACGCATTAATTTGCTGTGTAATTAATTAATCTAATTAATGCACTAGAAGGACAGCCCTAGAATTTATTTAATGAGCTATGACTACACAACACTGTCCTTGCACAAACTTCTTTTTTAAGGTAAAGTCATATAGATGTTTGAACATGTTTGACAGTAAAATATCATTTTTTTCATTTTTTGACTAATTCTCTCATCACATGTTAACTTCTGTATGTTTGGGGCTAAATGAGCTCCTCTAATAATCCACCAGTCCACTTTCCTGTTGCCTGATGATTTTTATTTTTAGCTTATAGTTAACGAGTGTCATGTCACATGGGTAAACAATAATAACTTCAGCATTTCAGAGAAGACAGCAGGTGATGACGGAGTCGGTCTAATCATCACAGAGGAGAGGAGGTCTTCATCACGCTCATGCTAAGACGGACGACTTCAACACAAAACATAATCGGAAACTGTTTCTGAGCAGAACAATAACCAGTCTAGACCCAGATATTACTACATAAATCCATTTTTACTATTTCAATCCAACATCTGTCCCATTGTTACTCTTTAAATCCCATGCACACCCAGTTACTCCTGATTTAAACCAGTACAAACACAATTATTAAAGTTTTAAACCAATGAAAAACAATGTGTCTCTAAAATTTTAATCCCAGTTTTAACTGAAAAAATGATAAAATGCAGATATTTGTTTTCAACAAGTGTAAAAGCTGAAGTGACAAAATCATTTGCAAAGATGTCTTCAGACACTGAGACATGTACTAGGGATGGGATGAAATATCATTTGGCGAAATACCTCGATACAGAACGTGACGAAACGCATCGAGTCTGAAAAAAATGGATCGCGAAATAAAGACGTTACGTCTGGTAACAGCGCATGTGATGACAACAAACATTAGTACCAACTACCTTGCCTCCAAAAAGTCGAATGATGGGATCGAATGAGGTCGAAATTGAGGACGCTCTGTCTGGATACAAGTCATCTGTCTGGCAGTATTTTGGCTTCCTCATTAAAAAAGACAACAATAGACTAACTGACAAGACTAAGACGGTGTGTAAACTTTGCTATGCTGTCATTCCGTACACCGCCTCCAACACAACAAACATGAACCACCACCGTCAGCGTCACCATGAAAATGTGAAGACGACCTCGGCCAAAACGAGCCTGACGCTCATTAGCATACACTCTCTCTAACCTCTCTAGAGTTAGAGAGAGTGTTATTGTTTGTGTTTGGCCTGTTAGGCCTTGTGTTTTCCTGAGTGCAACTCAAACAAAAACAAATAAGTTGTAATAACACAGTAATATTTTTTCTTTTTTGATATTGTATCGTGACTTATCGTAGCGTGACCTGGGCATATCGAGGTGCAGCGTATGGTCAGTTTAAGTGTATCGTCCCATCCCTAGCATGTACTAAGACATTTGCAATTTGATGAAATGAATAAAAATCCAATTCTGTTGTGAACATTTGCCAAGTGGTTTGGAGGTTTGTCTGTTATTTTGAGAATGTAATTTCTGTTTCAAGAAAAGAGCCAAACCAATGGAGAAAAACTGTGAACCAATGCCCAAACCCTGTTATTGATGATATGTGAAATCAGTGTAAGTCCTGATCCGACTTCATCAATCTAGAGCAGATCCGGTTATTGCTCAATTAAACCAGAGTAAACCCAGTCAACACTATGGCTGAAAAAATAATTGCAAATTAGATTAAATTGCAATATGGCTTGTTGCAATTTTCAAATTGCAGAAGGTTCAATATTTTTAGGCCAAAATGTGTGGAACATTTTGGCATTGTGATGCAGTTTTCATTCCTATTTCTTGACCTCTATTCATACACTTTTTCCCACTTTTGGACCATTTTTACCTTTTTTAACCCCGTTTTTACAACTTTATGCCTATTTTGCCCTCATTCATCTATTTCTGGCCACTGTCAGAACCATTTTTAGAATTTTACATGGTTTTTTGATATTTAATTTCAAATTTCATTCCCAATTTTGCTGCCATAATCAATTTTCTTAAGCCACTTTTGATTTTTTTTGCCAATTTTTCCCTTTTTTTTTTGCAATTTCATACCTATTTTGCTTCTGTTCTTCACTTCTCCACTTTTTCTCAAATCTTTTATCCTTAGATTAATTTAATGTCATATTGGTTTTACGATAAAAAGATCTACTGCTTATGTTTGTTAAAGAATGCATAAGATGAGGAATATTACAGAAATTGCAGAGTAAATCGTAATATTGGGGGAAAAAAACGCAATTAGATTATTTTCTCAAATCGTTCAGCCCTAGTTTGGTCACGTGTGTCCAAAGCTCGTGGACAGAGGAAGTCTTTGCGACTTCTCTGTTCAGACTTTCATCGTGGACCGGAGCAGAAACACGAGCGAGCGATGACAGGCTTTTGTCAGGGTGACAGATGTTGGCCTATTTTCTCCTCGCTAATCTGAAGCAGCGAGCGCACGGCCCACCACGCTGACCACACACACAGACGCGAGCTGCACTGATTACGTTCTCCCACATACACACACACACACCGACACACTCGTCAGTCTGACTTTCTCACATTAAACCTCGAGCACGCTTCCACCCACAGGCCTCACACACTCCGGCTCTCCTTATCACACACACACACACACACACTGCAGAGCGAGGTGTCAGCTCGATTAGTGAGGACAGTCCATGACGGGCTCTGTCAGAGGCTCTGCAGGCCCAGGCTGGAGAATCCCTCCACTTTAAGAAAGCAAACTCTAAATCAGCACTGTGGGATGTTTCAGGATGAGGAGTGATTTGGTTTATTTAATAACGACTCTTGATAACGACTTTCTGCTTCTGCTCAGACACTCTCTCCTCCCAGCTTCAACTGTCTCAGGCTTTTCAGATTTCCCTTCGTCAGCTCAGCTGTTTAGTTCAGAGTCAGTTGATAAAACACTTCTAATCATCACATTCCTCTTGGATCGTTTCATGTTCACATGGCAGTGCTCTTAATATCTTAAACTTATTGTTAATATTGCTGAAAGGCTCATGCTCTTTCATTTATTTCATTGAGTTGTATTTATGCTATTTTCTATTTTATTCTAATTCCTTATAGTTTCATTTGTAAATCTTTCTGATGTTTCTCTTGTATCCTGCTGCTGCTGTAAATCTGGAATTTCCCCCTGTGGGACTAATAAAGCTTTATCTTATCTTGTCTTAACCCTTGTTCACTACATTAAAACATATCCTTCAGTCCTGAAGTGGCTGCAACAGTCACCAGCTGTAGCCTCCATAAAACATATCAAATATATACTTCTTCAATTTTTTAGACAGATCTCTTAATCAAGCTCAGTCCTGTTTACAAGATTGAAACATTTTTTTAAATAACGGATTTCAACCCTTTAAAAGCCAATTTCGTTTTGGAAATCAGTGACATCACCTATGAAATTGTCATTTACAGGGTTAAAATCCATTTTTTTTTAACATTCAATAATTTTGGTCAAGGCTGAGCTTGTTGAAGAGTTTTGTGCAAAAAATAATAAAACATTATCTGACATTTTTGTGCATTAGTTAATTTTAGTGGCTGTTAACAGAAAAAAGGGACCAAATTCACTACATTAAAAAAAAATATATAAAATAAAATACAAGAAAAAGACGAATCAAGGCAGATGTTTATATCATTATTTGACATATCCAACAGTGTGATAGCATGTAAACTAGCTCCAGCCTTAGATCATTATTTATTTAAAAATAGTTCATTTTGGGTGTTTTTCACCATATCAGTGACATCACCTATGAAACTGGCATTAAAAGGGCTAAAATCCATGATTAAAAAAAATATTTATTAACAGGGCTGAGCTTGAAAAATTAGGAAAAATGTTTTATCTGGTATGTTTTTAAAGAGGGTCAAAGTCAGTGGCTGTTAACAGCCTCTTCAGGTATATGTGTGTATATGCTTCAATGTATGTCCACTAGAAAACGCCCTGAAACACCAGAAATACACAAATAAACCGCTTAGTGTCTTTCTCAGTGCAACTTTAATAAATCAGCTGAGAAACCTTTTTCTGCCACAACAACCTCAAAGCTTTGCTCTGAAATCCTGGAGGGACTGGCTGACCCACACAGCTGACTGCAGGAGCACTGAGGCCACGCCCCCTACATAACCCCCCATGGAAAGTTTCTGGAAGTTTACCTGAAATGTTTTGCTCTTTTGCAGCCCGAGTGCTGACAGTTCAAACACCTTGTCCACAGCTACTTTTGGTTGTGGTGCACTTAAATATAAAGCTCCATCTGAATGGAGTAAGCTTCCTGATTCGTTAGGATCAATCACATCTTTTCCTATGTTTAAGTCTTATTTATTTACTTATTACTTAACTCCTCACTCTTGTCTTTGATTCTGCCCTCTAGGTTGCACTGTTGCAATATTTTTGTTGTTTCAACTTTACTTGTGTATGACTAAAGATCACTCACAAAATATGTACATAAAACTCCTTTTTGCAGATTTATGTGTCTGACCACTAGGGCTGTAACTTCATATTCTATTTTCATATAACGTTTTAATATGGGGATAAATATCCGTAACCGACTTGTAAGTAAATATTTGAATGTAAAATATTTAGTGTAGCGGCACATCAGGGCGCCTGGAGTAGTGAACCGTTCCGTCCAACAGAGGGCGCTGTGAGCACAGCTTGACTCTCAGACACATCCGCTGCTCTCTTGACCTCAGTAAACAAAGAGTTTCCACTCTGAGCGGACATTAACAGCTCTGAATCATCTGAGGAGAGCTGTGTGGAAGTAGTTTTGGTTCTACACTGTTGATGGCAAACTTAAAATCAAAGACCAGGCTGTGTGTTCTGTGAAATGCAGTTTAGTCACTCGTCCTCCATTTATTTGCGGGCTCAGCCGTCGGCTTTTCATTCAAGTTATACATCCGAGTGCAGCGGCGCTTCCTTAAGAGTTTAACCCCATTTGACTGTGTTCCTTTTGGCAGGGTCTTATCAGAGCTATCATTCAAAATAAACAAACATAAATGTAAGATATTTTTAAAAAATCCCAACTTTTGCTGCAACTTTTTTTTGAAAACCCAGCTGCAGAACCTTTTTCTGCCACAACAACCACACAGCTTTGCTGTGAAGTCCTGGAGGGACTGGCAGGAGTACTGAGGCCACGCCCCCTACAAAACCTCCCATGGAAAGTTTCTGGAAGTTTACCTGAAATGTTTGTCTACAGCTAGTTTCCCTCATGTTGATTCAGTGAGTGACGAGATGCTTACGTGAAACAGAAGAAGAGCGTGGTGGAGCCGACCAGGAAGAAAGTCGCCGCCGACACAGGGACGTAGCGGGAGGGCCGCAGGGGTCTACTGGGCGGAACGACGGAGTGGGGGAGGGGCGATGAGGATGGACCCCGCCCACCGCTCTTACTGCTGCCCCCTGGCATCACTTCCTGTGTGTGGCAGTGTGTGCTAATCCCTCATTCAGAGTTTGAACGTGTCTTTAGGTGAGTTTTAGTGGTTGGCAGGTAGAAGCGATGAAGTAAAAAAATAAAAGCTGATGATTCTTTGTTTAAAAAAGAAAAGACAGCACACTTCTGTTCATCCCCACGCTGCTGGTCAATCCTGTGGGAGTGTTCTCAGATTAGGAGAAGCCTGAGGAAAACCAGGTGGGAAGGCGGGATGAACAAATAAGCCACTGATGTAAAGGAGGAAGATCCGTTTGGAGAATCACTCATGAAACATAAATCACACAGATGTAAGAGTGAGAGCTGCTAACCGTGCATGAAAGGCCTGGTGAAATAAAATCACAATGGTTTCATTTAAAAAGTCTGACTAGCATTTAAAAGCAAACAAATCAGAAGAGACCTCATAAAAAGATGCTAATTAAGCTCCTGAATGGTTGAATGGTTTGGCTGCTTACTGACAAACTAAGAGAATTAGAAATGCATCATTGTGCCTGAATTTATCGGATCAACACTGATTAATCAGGATAATAATTCGGAGCTAAATGAGGTATGAGGAACAGCAGAGGTAGAGCTTTAAAGAGCGACTGCAGTGACATGAGATGAAGCTTGTACGAGGATGATGGGACAGTGTTTGCTTTATCTGTTAATGAAGATGTTCAGAGATTCAAAATGACCCACGGATCAACAGTTTGTGAGTGAAGAAGTCTTGAAAACTAAAAAAAAACTAAAAAAAAAAAAAAAAAAAAGCAGCCAGCCTCAGCGAGAGGAGGCGATGATCTGCCCTCAGTCCAGGACTCGTGTTGGAAACAGCAGTCTGTTCGCGGGCCAGTGGAGCAGCCTGGTTTTCCGGTGCCGGGGCATCCCTAAACCCCGGCAGCGGCTGATTCAGACCAGCTCACCTGCCTGCAGCTCCGGGGATGTGATGGGGAAGCACGAAGCGGGGAGATATTTCCTGAACATGTGAACCCAGCTGAGCATCCATCAGTATCCATGAAGCAGCTACAGCGAGAGGGAGCGGAGGAGAATCATGTCTAATTCATTGAGCCTTCAACATCCCCGCCTCCCTTCCTGCTGCTGGTTTGTTACGTAACTCTTGGCCTCTCGGCTGCAGGCGGGTTTCTCCAGGGCCTTCCCTCGGCTTCCTTCCCCAGCGGAGGGCACTGAGGCCTGGATAACGCCCTCGCAGCAACCCCTCTGAGATTCAGCCTCTCCAGAGCAAAAATAACCCTGGTGAAGACGTGAAGCCTCTATGTGCTCAAGACGGAGACTCCCAGAACTAGAGTTATCTTCAGGGTGTTTTAGTTTCTTATCCAACTCTGGGCAGAGATCTCCTTCCTCTTAATCAGAAAACTTTGATTTCATGGACGCTGAAAGAAGGCGATCGTCGTGGGAAAGAGAAACATGTGGGTCCAGTGCGATGGTCAGCCTGGTGCTGCACCTACGATGGAGACACAGAAAAGTTCAGATCAGTTCAAACAACTTTGTTTATCCCACAATTCATCTGTAGATTTCCAGTGAACATTCATGCATACAGCCAGTCAACAGCATCAATAAGTAATCAGTGAATATGTCGAGGAAACATAACTAAACATGGGACAGAGTAACATGTCCCAACATTCTAAGTAGTGACAAATCATAGAGCAAGATAAAACTAGAGATAAAAATATATAAGCGTTAAAACTGTAAATAGAGCAATCAAACAAGACAATCAATTAACAAAGAGGACAGGAAATAAATAATGTCCATTAAATAGCTCGTGTTAATTGGTTGTGGTCTGTGTTTAGTATGGAGAGAATTTGTGTCTATATTATGCAATCCAAAAAAATGCATAAGAAAACAAAAAAAATGCAAACAAATTTGATTTCAAAAATACAAAACAATGTGTATGAACAAAAGACATATATTTGTGATTATAAATTTATCTTAAAGGAGACATATCATGCTGATGCATGATTTAATACTTACATATAATATAATACATTTGAAAACAAGACCTTACACCCCCTTAATTTTCAAAAAATGAGATATTGTATTTTTTCTGATATTTTAGAACGAGATTTGATGCCTCTGAAAATAGGTCATTGCGAGATGACAGCGTGATTTAAATCGCCGTGACGACACGAGGTACCTTTCATTTATTGGAGTAATCTGATAAAACACTTCCTCCTCTGTGATGTCCGTTAGCCACAAAACCGTCACAGAGGAACACATCCACCCAGCAGCAGTATATAGCTCCCTAGCTCACATTCACTCATTACCAGCTCTGGCCTGTAGGGGGACTCAATACGTGGTCGTTGCTTTGAGCCTGCTGGAAAATACAGTAGAAGAAGAAGGACAGGCTGGCTCTACCCTCTCAGCAGCTCTGATAGAACTGACCAATCAGAGCACAAAGGGCTGTGACGTTGCGAGGTTACTTTAGGTCATCCTGAGAACCAAGCGTTTCAATGAGAGCTTGATAATGGCCTAAAATGAGGATTTTGAGAACGCAATTGTGGGGCAATGAAGGAACTAAATGACTTGTACTGAGGGCAGAAATGCTTTACAGGCATCCTAGTCTGGCATAGTGAAAAGGAGAAACAAGCATGATATGTCTCCTTTAATAAGTCCCCATGATTTGTTCACAATCCAAAATATTAAGAACCACAAATTTGTTTGTTCCCTGAAGTTTTGTTTGTGTTTCCTGAAGATTTGTTTGCATTTCCTAGTTTTATTTGTGTAATAATAGTGTGACAGCGGTACATGTCTCCTGAACCTCTGACTCACTTTTGAGGCGGAAGCTGTCACCCTGTCTCTCTGAGTGAGACCGACCAATCAGGAGGCTTCTTCTTACAGATTTCAGAGGGAGGTCTCGCACAGGAGAGTCATGAAGAAATGCAAGCAAAACTTCAAGAAAAGTTTAAAAAAAACTGTAGTTTATGTGAATAATATGGCAGCTCCAGCAGGTTTGGAGCTCACTTTGACGATGCTGTAGAAGCTGTTCTCGTCTCACAGACAGCCCATCAAACCAGCAGGTAAGTATCATTTTGATTAAGAGATCTTCATTCTACTATGTCAGCTAAAACAAGAAAGAAAATAGATCACCAAAACAGCGACAATTAACATAGTTAACTAGAGAATCTGCATTTCCATGAAGGAAATGCATTGAAATGCTGAGTGTGACTGCTGAAATTATGAAATGAAATTGCTAAAAGGTAATGCAAAGAAAGTTGAAAATGTGACATGAATAGTTGTAAGCAGTAAATTACGGCTGAAAATGTGTGAAATGTGCAATGAAAATGTTTGCAGAACATTATAGATACTGGAGCTCAGGTGTGCAGGTCACGTGACCACGCTCTAACTTCACAGAAATGTGCAAAAGTTGATGCTGCTTCAACAGTCATATCTCAGAAACTGTAGCAGGTAGTGAAAAGTGCAGTAAAACTGTTTGCAGTTGTGAAAGAAAGCAGAAAATGAATGACTGTTTTGTAACATGGCTAAATGTGTTGATATTTGTAGATGTACCTAATAAAGTGGCCAGTCAGTGTAATACGTCCAAGGTATGGTTGAGAGTGTAAGGACAAGCATGATTACGCCACTGTAAAGAAGAATCTGTACTAGATGGAGAAGAAAAGTACCTCTGCCTCAACCCGGATTTGAATCCATTTCTCCCTGTCCGTAGTCCGCTGTACTAACTATTTAACCACAGGGCTGAATATGCTGTATCATGGAAAGCACGGTATTTGTCCTCGTAAGAGCACTGATAACGCTCAGTACTTCCGGGTAATGTCGAGCGGCTCGCTGTGTCAAAACCGGAATAGATATCAGGAAAGAGATTTCACCGTGAGCATCCCAAGAACCTGCTGAAACGTTTAATATAATTCTCATTTCTGTACTGCTAAAAATGTTAACACAGTGGCGAGTTAAAAACGTGATTCAAAGTGAAGCACTCGGCTGTCCAGAGCGTCGGTCTCTTGCAGCAGGCTGATAAGCTCGGTACTTCCGGGTAAACGAACGCTCGCTGTGTCTAAACTGTGATAAATATCAGAAAAGGCATTGCACTGTGAGTATCCCAAGAACATGCTGAAGCGACTGATGTAATTTCACGTCTGTACTGTTAAAAATGTTGACACAGTGGCGAGTTAAAAACGGGCTTCAAAGTGAAGCACTCGGCTGTCCAGAACAGAGAAATTGCATTACCGCAGATGGAAGATTTTGCGGCATACCACAAAAGCTGAAGCTCACTGAGACAAAACGATGTCAGATTAGACTTTGAAGCGGATTTCACGTGTAAGAGGAGAAGGGTAGCAACGTTTTGATGTATAAATCATGTCTGTGGAGGACAGTCTGACGAAGTTATGACAGGATAGTTCTGCTGAACCCGGCAGTCGCTCTCATGTTTGCTCGCTGGAATGCAGGTCACGTGACTAGAGCTGCAACTATCAGAGAAATCTGCAAAATTTTTGGAATCGAGTACTCTGCCGATTATTTCTTCGAGTACTCGAGTACTCTAACAAAATATACTTTTTTGTTTTTAAACAAATAAATCAATTCTATACAATGCAACATGTTAGGGCTTTCAAAATGAGCAACTAAATGCCGTTTATTCCTCAGAAAAGGGTTTTTATTTTAACAACTTTCAAAGTTTAAACCAGTACTGGCTTAAAACAAAGCCAATACAATACTGATTTACAAAGCAGTGATATAATTCTGCAATTATATTTGTGAAGTGTCTTCTGGAGGGCATTGTGTAGTTTGGATTGAAATCCTTGCTCATGTTCTTAAATCCTGTGTCCTCCACCATGGAAAGAGGATGCATGTCTGTGATGAGCATATTTAAAATGCTGTAATAGTAATAGTTGCAGCCCTAACAATGTGATATCATGCTAAGCTACGTGCTAAGCTCACTCAGTTTGACATCAGACACACTGCACTGTGTTTTCTTTTCGTCCCTTCTTGTAGTGACCACACACTCTGGACACTCTCTGCCGTTTCTTCTGCGGACTCTCTCCTTTCTGTCCCTCTCTTTTCTCTTCCTTCATGATTGTACAAGCCGCGCAGCAGCGGAGGTAGCAGGCGAGGTGTGCCACAGAAATTACCGTCCGTGTCAAACACTGTGCACTGTATAGTAGTCCAGATATATATTTATATGTATAATTAAACGAGGCTTCGAGGCACAAAATTTAATTCGAGGACATTTTGTGTCAGTACTAGAATATTGAATTGTTTCAGCTCTACATGTGACGCTCTATAATTTCAGAGAAATCCGCAAAACTTGTTGTTGCTTAGAAGATCATATTTAAAAAACTGTAGAAGCCAGCAAAAAGCTGAAGATATGTAAAAATAGTTAAGAAGTCAGTGCAGCTTTTAAAGCATGAATGAAGTCTGTAGGTGGAAGCATGCCCAATCTGTGGAG
This sequence comes from Scarus forsteni, assembly GCA_036419115.1. Lineage (NCBI taxonomy): Eukaryota > Metazoa > Chordata > Actinopteri > Labriformes > Labridae > Scarus > Scarus forsteni. The sequence goes on along the minus strand of JAZDUH010000308.1, from coordinate 37,981 downwards.
CTTCAAAGTTACTTAAGTTTTCAGCAGACCTGCGGAAATGTCCCATTGATTTCAATGTAAAAATACATGCAGAAATTATTTTTTACTGTAAAAAGTATAACTGTTAAACCTGTGAAAAATACAAGCACACTTCTCCTGAACATGCTGCATATGTCAATTTTTTTCGCTGAAAATCTGTGCAAATTTGAAGCCTGTGAAAGGTGCCAAAATCCCAAGGAATAAGAACAAGAAGAAGAAGAAAAAGAAGAATACATTTTAGGAAGAACAATATGTTGAAATGCTGGCTCAGCATTTCAACATAATAATGAATCAGTCTATCCAGTTTGATAAAAGGAGTCTGGTATTCAGGCAGTGCTTTCACAGACTCATGGATGTAGAGGTTCAGCAGTCTCCACCATCAGGCCAAGCATAAAACTGATTCACTCATCATCAAATGGCTGTTTAACAGAGACAGTGCCCTGGCTTTTTTATAGGTGAAAACTAGGGCTGAAGATATATCATTATCGTATCGATATCAATACATGGACATTCAGGGTAATAATATCGAAAAAGCAACGATATAAATGTACAGATTTCCCCCGTGCTCCCCAACACCAACACAGATGTTTCTCACCAAGTCTTTACCCTTTGGATGAAGACTTGCTTCTTTCACTGTAACAGTTTATTATTTTGAAGGACAGACGCAGAACAAGAGCTACAGCATTTTATTCTGTGATAAATGACACTCCTGAGTGATAAAAGCAGGTAATTCTGGTATTTGTTGTTCAACAAACATCTGCAGATACATAACAGATAAGTGTTCATCCCTTTTCAATCCTGTTTAACTGGAATCATTTCAGAGTTTTAAACTCTGGCACAGTGACAGCTGTTTGTTAATGTCTATGCCCTGTTTTCATGAGAAAGAGAAAAAGAGTCAGACAAAACTAAATTCAGTTTTCTCTGATTCTTTGCTCTGATCTCCATCAACCATCCTCTGAGCTGCTGCTGTCCTCAACAAAGTGAAAGTTCAACTCAGACGGAGTCCAACAATCACCGGCGCTGATAACAATTCTGATGGAAACATGGACTTCCTCATTCGTGTTAGCAGAGTCTGTGTGCAGCTCGCAGCCTGAAGGAAAAATGTGAGAGGAGGGTGTTTCCACAGCAGGAAACTTCCAGAAGAACCAAGAAGATTTTCAGGAAGTACTGCACTAAAGACCGAGTTGGACAGTTTTGGGTCTAAAACAGGCTCAATACAGCTGTACATTTGTTTTATATATATTTATGATTGTGAATGAGATGGTTTTATGTTTAATCATTGGTATGACTTATTATTAAGTTATATTCCATAATGAGGTCTTTATAACATCTGATATGCTGAATTATTACTTGTTTAATTGATTGTTCATTCACTGATTGGTTTTACAAAAGAGGGATGGAACTTTATAATGCTTTATTTACACTAGTGATGTGGCTGTCTTAAGATACGATACATATATGTGTTCCACTATAACAATATGATTACAATGCAGCGATTCTGCGATAATCCATGTATTGCAAAAAATGCAGTGACAGTATGCCACAATAATTTATTTTTTCTGCCCCTTCAATGATGTAGCAGCTGAAGTGTTTCCATACTATAGATTTAGGGGCCGTTTACATGATGCCGAAAACGGTCGATTCCGCAAACATTTCGTTGCGTTTTGGCCTTGCGTTTAGATGAGACCACGTTGCGTTTTCACCGCAAACTTTTAACGCTCCCCAGAGCGGAAAGATTAGAATCCGCTCCTCCATCCGGCCTCGTGTAAACACAGAGCAGAAGCGTTTCAGGGGAACGCTGACGTCACCGCATGCGCAGTACTCTTTCACATGGAGGCTGCGCGCGCATACCAGGAACAACAGCAGCTTCCTCCGTCTGCCGAGTAACGTGTGAGCCTCTTACCGTGCTCGGTTTGTTATCCAGAAAAAACTATCCACACAGATTTGTTGTCTGAACTGATTTGTTGTCCAAAAAAGAAATTCCTGCTTCTCTGTGCGTCTATTCGCCATTGTTGTTTGTGAAAGGTTTTCTTCTTCGTTTGTGTGTTGTAGCAGCGCTGCATCTCTGCAGACCTACACCGCCATCTACTGAACCGGCATGCACACTACAGCGGATTTACAGGGGATTAACCTGTCTCCGGGCGTTGTCATCTAAACGCAGAAGAATTCGAAAACGGAAAGGAACAATCTTTGCGTCTTCAAGTCAGGAGTTTCCATGTAAACGGCCCCTTAGAAGTGGCCGGGGCGTCCTTCAGTGATTTTTTTTCACACTGAAGTTCGATATTTCTGCTCAGTAAACTTTCTCTTCTTTGTTTGGTAATAATTATTATAATAGTATTATAATTTCTGTTCAAATTTCACTGATTCAAGTATGGAAAGCTCCCTTGAGGAGCCATCAAGTAGCGTCTCTGGGAGATAAACCAACAGGGACATACAGCATGGTTAGAGTGACATATCTGATTTAATAAAATGTTGATATTTGTGCCAACATATTAATAAATATATTACAGGAGAGATGATATTTGCCATATCATTTTTTTTGTCCCTCTAATTAATACCAATGCCATCAAGTCTGTTTCTTTGTTGAGTATTGTGTATCGTGAGCATTAAATCTCTGGGAAATATTTTTAATCTGTTCACATCCAATCATCCTGTGCAACACATCAAACACTTCATTTTGTTTTTTATTCTACATCTTGGATTCTTAATTTCTATCCTTTTTTGTCATTTTATATTGTATATACTGAAGAAGGAGAAGCTCTCCAATCTTGTTGTACATCCAGGAAAATGACGACAGAGGGAATTATTCCGACTGACATTTTCATCAACAAATAAAAGCTATAATAAAATGCTTGACAGACACTTAATCCAATCAGACCTTATTTGGTCATGGAGACGATCCAATCAGAGCTGCTCTCTTTATGAATAGATATATTCATGTAGAGCAGGTTCACTGTTTGTTGTCAGTTCTGGTATTGTAACTGAGATGCTCTGCCAGGTAGCCTAAATAAAGGTGACTGCATTTCACACAAAGGAACATTTGTTTCTGTTCATTTAGACATTCAGACTTTACTAACATTCAATAAAGGGTTAGTAGATGTTTGATTTTATCCAAGAGGAAAACAGGACTTCACAAATTCAAGAGAACATAAAAAATGCCTCACCCTTTACACTTCATATTTTAGTTGACTAAATTTAGAGCAGATTTCATCGACTAAAATGTTGTGAAATTTCATCAATTAAAACTAGACTACTGTTAAAGCAATTTAGAGACTAAATTATTAATAAAACAAACTAAAAATAAAGTGCTGTCAAATTAATGATGTTTAATTTATAATAATGTTGATAAGTTTGTTTGCATCCTTCAGTCTTTGGCTTCAATGTTACGTAAATCCTTCGAAGTTTTAGGCTCCATTTACACGACCCTGTGTCACCAGAAATGAAAAGGTCTTTCGGTTGTGTTTTCAAAAGCGCTCTGTGTTCAAACAGAGACGACTGAAAAAGCTGGAACATGCATCAGGCTGGTAGCTGGCCATGTGGTTTTGTTGTGAAACAGCAGTGCAAGAACATGCAAACTTTTCATAAACAACAATGGCAAGTGGAAGCAAGATAACTGGACAATAAACCGAGCACGGTAAGCAGCACACACGCTGCACAGTAGATGGCTGAAGTTGTTGTTGTTGTTGTTTTTGGTGTTCGTACAGGGATGTGCACACAGCCTTCATGTGAAACAGTCTAATGAATGTGCTGCATGTCTGAATTTTCTCTGGAAGCACTGATTCTCGTTTACACGAATCTGATTACAAAAACATTTTTTTCACTCTGAACCCCGGTTTCAAAAGTTTACGGATTCAGACACGCCGGGCACCGTTTTTGTGTAAAAATGTCTTGACCTCCCTTTTACATGGGAACGGTATTCAGACTGCTTGAATCCACAAACTTCTGAAACTAGGGTCCAAGGTGGAGAGTTTTCAAAAGGCTCCTCCATGCAGCTCCTTGTAAACCAGAGTCAGAGCGTTTCGGGGTGAAACGCAGACCTCACCACATCTGCAGGCAGGGCTCGACAGTGCGAGGAGGTGCTCACATTTGGTTCTAAAAATATTACAGTGCAAGTTGTGATTTGCATTTGGTAGCACCCGTGCGACTACGAAAAATGACCGTTCAAAACCTGCGTTATCTTGTGTTGAATACGTTGGAAGTTGTGTCCGGTGGTATTCCTGAATGCAGCCTCAACTAGGACACGTTCCTACCAATATTATGCCACTCGCACACTGCTGTCCCTCGCGAGCCCCATTTTACGCATGAGGATGCATTCTCCGCCATTTGATGTTGCCATGATGTGGACTACTGGCCTGATATTTTCCATTTAAAGTGTGGCTGTTTCCGTTTTTTGTCTGTTAGTAATGTTTTTTTTGCGGTGCGGCGATGCTGCGTGAACATTTGATCTAAATGCCTCCTGAATTACTCGCCATCTTTGGGCACGCACTCTTCCGTGTGCGGTGGCGTAAAGACACAGACAGGCAGGCTTCGTTGGGACAGTGAGGATCCTCGGTCACTTTGTGTGATGTTATGATTCAAACGGTGTCTGGATAGCTCATTTACGCTGTTTAATGTGAACACAAAGACAAGAATCAAGAGTCAGCCTTTTGATGAATCAAAACTGAACATTCTTCATCAGTCCAGCTCTCATTCTCTCACTAGCTGTCTTCTTAATTATAAAAAGTTCAGGAGAACTTTTATGTCCCAATGTCAACATCAAACCTACGCCCTTGACTGCATGGCGCATAAGAAAACAGCTGGGAAGCCTGGAAAGACTGCACATTTTTGTATTAAAGAAAAACACATTACTTGGTAACTTTTCATAGTCAATAGTTGTGTGCCACAAGAGTTTTCAACTTGGTAGCACCTGTGCTACTTGGAAAAATGCTAAGCGTCAAGCCCTATGTGCAGTAATCTTTCAGGCTGTGAAGGCTGTGCACACATACCAGGAACAACAACAGCTTTGGCCGTCTACAGAGTAACATGTGAGCTGCTTACCATGCCCGGTTTGTAATCCAGACAAAACTATCCAGAAAGATTTGTTGTCCAGACAAGAAACTTTAGCGTCTTTGTGTTTCCACTCACTTTTGTTGTTTGTGAAAAGTTTGTCTTCACCAGAAAGCTTATGTGTGTTTGATAAGTGCTGTCTCTCTGTAAACCTGCATCACCATCTATTGGACTGGCATGCACGCTCCAGCGGTTTCATTTGTTTGTAGCGTCTCCGTCTGAATGCAGATCGAGTGTGAATAAAGGAAAATTTTTGCATTTCTGGTGAAAATGTCTTTGTGTAAACAAAGTCTCAGTTTTTGGGCGTTTTTGTGTAAACAGGGTTTTAACTGCAAGTCCATCATGCTTATCAGGGAGTGACAGCATTGCTTATGGTGGCTGGTGCTGTCTAAAACAGTCATGTAGGCTTAGCAGGACTCAGGCAGAGCATCAGAAGAGCTGTCACAGTCACTGATGTTCTTACGGCGGGGTGAGGGGCTTCACCTCTGAAACATCACTGCCCCCCCCCACCCAGGTAGGCCGAACAGAGCAGAGAAAGACTTCTTTACTCCTCACAGTAATCAAGTGGAAGGTGACTAGCACCTTTGGTAACAAAAGCACAGTGTTAGAGTTTGGAGCTCAAACAAATCAGAGGTGTCTCCTTGAGGACAAATTAAAAACTGAGTCAGAGGAGCTAACGAGAGACGGAGCAGCAATTAGACGAATAATTAGACTTTAGTCACTCTCAGTTTCATGCCTGTCACTAGCTATCAAAGCTTTGGCTTCTACTGAAAATGTATGAGGACAAAATGAAAAGCTTTGACTAAAGTCCTTCGGAAGGAAAAAACATGACCTGCAGGGATTACAGAGTGAGCTGGAGGGGAGTGTTTTTTTTTTTTTACTAGATTACAAAAAGAAACAAACACACGATCACAACGACAAAATAAACAAAAGAAGTGACCTCAGTTTTCCAATTAATAACCTTATAACTAAAATCATAACAAACCATAACGTGCAAGAGAAATTAGCATCTAAACTCACTTATGTCTGGACAGCATTAGTACACAATCCACCAGCCAATCACATGGTAGCAACTCAATGCATTCAAACAGGGAGACCACCTCAAGCAAGTCTGAAGTTTCAAACTAGCCTCAGAACGGAGCAGAAGGTGATTGATGTGACTTTATTTCAGAAACCACTGATGTACTGGGATTTTAATACAACATCATCTGTTTGGTTGGTCTGGTAAAGAGAAAACATCCAGTATGGCATTTCTGTGAGGGGAAACGCCTCACTTATAGCAGAGGTCGAAGGGGAATGGGTGGAGTGGTAGGAGAGGTAGCGAGAAGACAAATATAAATGCATTACTACTGATGTGAGTAGAAGACGATTTCTGATCACACAACACATCAAATCTTGAAGCAGATGGAGCTCAGCAGCAGGGGCCACACCAGGTACCACTCCTGTTTGCCTAGAACAGGAAACTAAAGCTACAATTCACAAAAGCTCACCAAAACTGGTCAAGTGAGCCCAGTTTGATGAGTTTGGGTTTTGGAGTGAGCATCATTAAGCATGGAATCATCCTGCCTTGGGTCAGCGGTTCAAGCTTTGGGTCCCTTAGTCCCACCTGAGCATGGTTCAAACCCCACAGCCTACCTGAGGACTGTTGCTGACCATGTCCACCTCTTTATGACCACAGTGGACCATCTTCTGATGGAGACTTCAGCAGCTCCATGTCTCAGAGCTCAGATCAGCTCAAAATGGCTCTTTAAACATGATGAGTTCACTGAACTCCAGTGACCTCCACAGTCACCAGATCTCAGTCCAGTAGAGCACATTTGGGATGTGGTGAAAGTGGAGATTCTCATCGCAGATGTGCAGCAGCTGTGTGATGCTGTGGTTAAAGTGTGACTGTTAAAAAATTAATATAACGTACTTCATACTGTTTCCACTGGTATCAGTCAAAAACATGAAAATACCAGCTGCTTGGATGACTGCTAAGATCATCAAATACAAGGCACCCCTTCTTATTTGTACTCACTTCAGTAAATTATACCCGTCTGAGAAAAGTGGGCTCAGTTCATCCTTTAAAGGTGCAGGCTGCAGACAACTGCAGGATGAAAAAGCAAAGTTAATTTCCTAGATGTTCTCATAATCAAAGATTACCAGCATGATGGTCAAATAGGAGATTTTTTGAGTTTCACTGCTAAAGCTTCTTGTTTTTGCCCATCATACGTGGAGGGGATTTTATTATTTTAAGACTGTAAAAGTGAGAATACCAGAAATAGCTTTTGTGTGTCGGTTTGCAGTGTAAAACTTTGGAACTGTCTGAGTGATGAATTAAAACAATGTCTTAAAGGTGCAGTGTGTAGAATTTGGCATTTTAGCGACATCGAGCGTTCAAATTCTAGAATGAAACTAACCGAAGCCAAAACATCACGTTGCTGAGCAATGGAATCCTGTGAGGACCAAAAAGGATCCTGAACACGGCATCATTTACTAAAGTGACAAGGTTTGTAACCATTATTTTTATAGATTAGAGGTCAGTTGTTAGCTGCTGATTGTAGGTTTTGTAAACTTGTAATAACACAAACAAACATTAGCGCATTAATGCTAATCAGATCAAGCCTGATGCGGATTCAGTGAAATAAGGTGAATGAAGAGAGAGAGAGAGAGAGAGAGAGAGAACAATGTGGCGGAAAGCTGGGCCGGACAAATGAGAGTTTTGTAATATGATTAATGGAGTATTAATTTTCCACCTCTTATGGGCGTTATTTACAATAACAACACAATACGGGAGTTGTGTAGCAGCTCAGTGGTTTACAGTCTGTGTTGATCCAATAAACAATGCAATTTAAACATAATAAACACTGTTACAAAACGTAATAAAACTGCATATTGCACCCTTACCTGTCCAGCAGAGAACAAGAAACTTCGGCATCAGTCTTCAGACATAACTTTGTAAACAAGGCTCTCCACCTTGTAAAAGCAACACCAATGTTTATCCTTGTTTTCTGACGTTTTCTGTCACGATTCATGTCGTCATGCTTCCTTTTTTTCAAAAGAAGTTAATCAGACTCTGGAGTGATTTTGAATAAATGTGGTTTTCCATTTCCAAAGCTTTAACTGTAAAATACACACAGTTTAAATCTGTAGTGCAAAGTAACAACTGTCTACACATCCACCACCGCCCTCTCTCCTCTTCTTCGCCTGCATTCCGGGTAGATTTCAGAACCGGCGGATTGATTTGCGTTTCGTTCTTTTTGTCCTTAAAATCCACCCGTAGCCAACATGGCGGATCGTAATGTCGGCCTACATGAAAGCGGCCCGCGGGTAATGTAATTTTTTAAAGCTTTTTCTAACTAAGTAAAAATAAAAGAAACGTTTAATGGGGATGATTGTATTTCTATTTTGACGGACTATACATACAAATAGATACATTATAACCTATTTACCGTTTATGTTTGGCTAAATGCTGCCAACTTCTACACATTCTACACACTGCACCTTTAACATTAAAACAGTTTAAGAAAAAGTATAAAACCAAAGTTGGAAAAGGTACAGGAATTAGACTGTAAAAAGATCATTGCAGGTGGATTTAGCTTCAGCTGTTCCTTTGTTTGTATATTTTTTCCTTGATTATGATTTGTGCTGTTATATTGTTACTATTTGGTTTATTTTGTTTAAGTGTTTGTCAGTATTATCATTACTTCTTGGAAGTGGGTCAATTACTGCCTGCTTGTGTGAGGTGAAGGGGTGAGACCAGATAAGTTTCCACTTCCTCCTTTTTTAACATGCAAATGACACATTTTGTTGTTTTGCACTTTGGTTGCTGTTTTTATTTTGATATGTTTAATTTTGATTATGTTCAAAATAAATAGAAATTAACATTTAAAAGATAACCACTGTGGATTACCGGACACCTGTTTGAACTGCTGCAGCCACCGTCGAGTAAAAGACGTCAGAATTCACAGAAACATCGTTAACAGGAAAAGAAAATCCTGCCGCTTCCCTGAACTCACCACTCTGGAAGTGTTAGTGGCCTGCGTGAGACTCAGGAGACTCTAACATTTGTCCAGAGGCAAGGTACATCCTGAAGAGGATGCCAGGCAATCACAGGGTAACACAGAGAGCTACCAGCTGCATCAGCAGTTGTAATTAAAGATTGGTTCATTTTTAACCATATTCTGAGTCTTCTGTTACTTCAGACTATTCTTAAAATTCAAAGTTTTAATTTGTGTTTGGCAGGATTTTAAATTATCTTGCAGATAATACCCCTTTCACTCAGAAATGAAAATCAATTTAGTGATTCTTCAGGAGGAAATGTTTACGATCAAACCTTATGAAGTGGAACTTAGAGTTCACTCCTACATTTTCCATATTTACCGCTGATATTGTGATTATGTCTGACAGAAGGATTAGCCGAAAATGTTCATTGACACCAAAAAAGACAATCAAGGCCTCCAATGAATGAGGGAAAGTGTAAAGATACCAGGGGGCCCACAAAGAGAAAGCAAACAAATTATTCTTATTTCATTAACTGACTATTTTAGAATGTGAATGTACTACACATTAACCCTTTAACTACCAGCTCAACTATTCATCAACTCATCATGTCATCAATAAAAAACAGGGATACTGAATGTTTTAAAATATTAAATCTAAGGGTGCACCGAACATTCGGTGGCCGAATATTTTCGGCCAAATAGTGCAAAAAAAGCAATATTCGGCCTTCGGTGGACTGAGCTAATAACAAGGCCGAATAGTACCCCCCCCCTCAGTAAGGGTCAGACACTCTCTTATCCACCCTGCCGAAAACAACACAGTCACACGGGGTTAAACTCTTGACAAAGCTCCGCTGCACTCGGCTGTATAGCTTGGATGAAAAGCCGACGGCTGAGCCCACAAACAAGTGAAGGACGAAAGACTAAACTATATTTCACAGAACACACAGCCTGGTCTTTGAATTTAAGTTTGCCATCAACGGTGTAGAACCAAAACTACTTCCACACAGCTCTCCACAGAACAGTTAGAGCTGTTTATGTCTCCACTCGGAGCGGAGACTCTTTGGCTCGAGAGAGCACCGGATGTGTCTGAGGGTCAAGCTGCGCTCTGTTGGACTGAACGGTCCACTGCTCCAGACCTGATGTGTCGCCACACTCAATATTTTATATTCGAATATTTATTTACAATTCCATTACGGATATTTATTCCCATATTTGATCGGTTATTCAAATATTGAATATAAAGTGACAGCTTTAAAGCAGTATTGTTGGTATTATTGGTCTATTGCTATATATCCATCAGTGTACATTCATATTTTTTAATGCATGTTTTGTTTTGTTTGAAGGCTTAATATGAATGAAAAACTTTGTTGGGCTTCTTTTGAAAAGCAAAGGCTACTGGAATATTAAAAAATGTCATAACATTTAATAAACAATTACTTTCTTTTAAAAACATGTCTAAAAATGTACTCTAAACTATTAATGTACTATCAAAAAATACAGTGAACTACTTTGCCGCCGCATTGGATATTCAGTTTGGTATTCGGTATTCGGCCCAGCATTTATTTATTATTCGGCTTCGGCTTCGGCCACAAATTTTAATTTCGGTGAATCTCTAATTAAATCAAATTGTTGTTCAGTTTAAAGGGACTGTGAGGAGTTTCTAAGTAATTACAAAAAAGTCTCACTTTTAGATATATGCCTGATGGAAATACACACTTTAAGATGAGTTTTATAGCATCAAAATAGGTTATCTATAAATGCTATTCTTAGCTTTGTGGTCGGCTACGACAGAGCTGGACTGGCCTGGATACTCAACTTCAGGAACAAGACAATTAAAACTAGAGCAAATTTATATTATTCAGACACGTCTTAGAGCACCGGGCTGTAAGTAGAGATATATAGCCGGCCACAAAACTACAATACTAAGTTTTCAAAAAACTGCTTGTTGTCACACATCAAAAACTACCGCTACGTAACTAGAAAGAGATACATTACCTCGTCACTTTGCATCCTGTAAGTTGTTGAAAAAAGAAGTTGTAAAGCAATGCAGAGTTCTGAGGAAGGTCTGAGCTGCTTTCATTAGCATCACAACAAACACACGCTTTGGCTTGTGGTGTGTTCCAGTTGTAGTCAGAAGTAGGAATTTCTGAGTTCTGAGTAGGAAACTGCAACTGGAACACCCTCCGAGGTCAGAATTTCCTACTGGGAACTCAGTGAAACCTTGCCACCCCCGAGTTGGCAATAGAAGATGGATGCCCCCAGTGTGAACAGTTATTTAGCTCCTGTAATAATCCATTTATTTGCACTTCTGACTGGGGTGTGTCGCTCTAGATCAGCTGTATACATAGTATTGTTAGACTCATATTTACAAAAATGCTGCCATAGTGATAATCACATTCTTCATGTGATATTTGTGAACAACAACACAGGGCGTGCTAACAACAGCTAACAATAGCCTGGTAGATTGACATGTTTTTTTCAGACTTCAACTGGAACGCTGATAAGTCGGAGATGATGTCACTCCCAGTTCTGAGGTTACTGGAACGCAGCATTACGACAGTCGCCACACGTGCTCATGGGTAGAAGAGTCCTAAAGTCGAGGTAAACAGATTCTCCTCATAGCACCTTTAATTTACATTTCAGGTAACAAAAAAACTACAAACAGACAAAAAAGATATTTTATGCTGTGGGATTTAAAAGTTTAACAAGCTAACAGCTGATTAACATGGTGACAAAAAAATGCAGAAATACTTTACAAAATCGATTACAAAAGGGAGAAATGTTTGTAAATAAAACAACAACCAAAAATAACGTAAAATAGATTATATTAAGTTTGAAAAATTCGGAAATGTTTTGGATGAAGATTTTGTCTGATAAATCATGTAAGTAAATGGGTATGTTTTAAAATAATTATGTTAATAATAATAATAATAATAATACCTTTTATCTTTGAAAACTCTAAATCCAGCACAAAGAACAGTTCTTTTGGTTTGTTTGTAGTTTATTCTATATCCTAAAACACTGACAGAAACAAAAATGACATGATTTTTAACACATTAAATATTTCTAAATTCATTGACTGCCAAACAGTTGAGCTGGCAGGTAAACGGTTAATGTTTCTCAATCTTGCACTTTTTCCTCAAATCTCTTCTGAAATCGGCATGAGCCTTGATTTTTGCTTTGTGATTTGGATGGCGAGCTAAGAGAAAAACAATCAGACGACTTCTTTATCCCTAAAGGTAAGCTGGATTTTCCAGTCTAACACATTGTGTATCTGCATTAACGGACAAAAACAGACAGAGGTATTCATCAGAGATAATAAACACACGGCTCATTGACACAGATGCTCACTGGCACTTTGGTGTGCGCCCTGCAGATGATGAAAACTCACAAGATCCTGGCAAATATGACACTGTTGGCTAAGACTTAGCTTTAGGTCAGGACAGACCATATGCTGTGTGAAAAGGGGCCAACATGGGGCCTTTCAGGGGCCCAACCACTGTGATAATTAATGATTAGAGCTTCATCTGCTGATACCATCATGCCAGTGATGAATTACACCCCCACAAAAGCATCAGCTAAGATTAGATCAGCATTTTAAATATCAGCAAAACTCCAACAATGCTCATCCCTTATGCCTTGTCAAATTCTTTGATTTAAATGCACCTGAAAATAAACCTTAATCCCATAAAAATCCTAACCATGCAGGACAGATGTGCATCCTTGCTCCATCATGCAGACACTGTAAATGCTACAAACCCCCCACAGACACAATGGCACCTTCTTCCATCTTCAGGAGCCTACAGCACTGCCAGCTCCTCCGCGCACACTCGGGCTGGGTGGGTTTGGCCCTCTGCAGTCACGGCAGCAGAGGGAGAGACATGCATCAAACCAGGGAAATCAACCCTGGTGCAAGCGCCAAACCTGGGAAATGAGGCATGGTGCATGCACCAAACATGCCAAATCAGCCATGGCACATGCACCAAACCGGCTGAACACTGGTTCTTTCTAACATTAACACCACCAACCTGATTTTCACAGAGTGTTTCTCAAATGTGGATGTAATGACAGGTTAAAAAACAGAAACATTGTAATTAAAAGCTTTAAGGTGAAGCAAGTATTGTGGTTCTTCCAGTTCATTCATTGACAGGACTCAGGAGGCTTTGGTTTGACAGCTCAGAGGAGAGGTGGGCTGGCTGATTAATCAACTTTCAACTCCAATAATGATTTTCGACAGGTCATTGTAAAGAGATAACAGACTAAAGCAGCACTGTGTTCTTGTTAGTATTTCTCCTAATCTTCACTGTATTTTGTCAGATTATTTTTCTCTTATTCCAAATTTTTAAGGTGCTCAGCCACAAAAGCTGTTAAACGTACAAATCCAGCAAAGGCATATTGTGTAGAAGTTGCAAAATCGACAGATAATCTCATTTAATCACTACAATAAAAAGTGGTGCTATTTTGCTTTTTTATCACACAGGAGCAGACCTCACTAAGCCAAACTCCAGGTAAAAATCTACCGGTTTAAATTAAGTTTTAAATACGACATAATTAACGCTAAAATATCCTGTCGAAACCACTTCAGTGACCAGTGTGGGACTCAATCTGATCATCGGCATGCATTTACAGTCCTGTAATGGCTTCTGGGTTGTGTTATCGGAAAGCAAAACAGCAGTTCCTAGGCAAATTAAGGAAGCAGAGTGTGGCATAACGCTGAGTGGAGGATCTCCTGCCCACATCAGATATTGAATATGGGGTGTGGACGTAAAGTGAAGACGATGATACCCTTGCAAACCTGGTTTAAGGTGAAAAATGAGTGCACATTTCCAGTTAAGACGATGCGTAAATGTAGAGGATGTTATATTGCAGAGCGGTAATGGTGAAAGCAGGGTGGAGACTGTTAATGAGTCACAGCGGCAGAACCATAACGGAAATTACACTGCCTATACAGAGCCTAATACAAACACTTATTTATTAAACCAAGGCGAATATTAGAGATGATTTATGACGCTGTTAACTGGGTTATTCAAGCTGCCCGTGTAACATTTGGCAGCCTGTACTACATAGGTTAATCTGGTTAGCAGCAGGCTAACAATTCAGCTCACCTGGAAAAAGGTTCAGCAGTGAATCCAGAGTCCCAGCCCGCGTCCTCTCAGTATCCCTCAGGGTAAAAACCATAAAGAAAAAACCCAAATCCCATCATCATCCACCCGAGCTGAGGGACTCCTGCTCCGGGGGTTAGCAATCCCAGAGCTAATTCACAGATAACGATGAAAGGCAGGCTAGCTTAGCATCCGTTAGCCTGTGGTTGAAGCTGTACTGCCCGTTGGGATTCTGCACGCGCTGCTCCGCTAACAGAGGACTTTAAAATAATAAAACCACACAAACATAATCCCAGCGCTGCGCTCCTCTTAGAAATCCTTAATAACGGAGGCCACAGGGATCCCAGAGGCCGACATCTTTGCCAGTACTACAAAACTCTGATGCCAAGGTCCAGCGGCAGAGCTGTCGCGATAGAGTGAGCGCTGATTCGACGTCATCCCTGTCAATCAAGCTGTGCGTGGATTCTATTGGATGATCACACGTAGCCCCAGCTTCAGGAGGGCGGACGTCATGATTGCACTAAATCGTGATTAAATTTGTTCCCCAGCAGTGTGGAGCAACAAGGACGGTTTGTATGAACACAAATCCGCCTTTATTGAATATTTAGTTTCACAACAGCAGTATGTGTTGAAGATCTGAGAGGGTGTGCTCTTTTACACATAGCTGTCTCCATCAGAATATCATATTCTGCAACACAAGAGGATTATGCCAGAGCATTAGGGCCATGCTTTCTGGAGTCTTTTTAATTATGTACTGAAGCTTCATGATTATTGTTAACATTGTTATCTCCAGCAGACACAAACAGGGGAAAGCAGCTGGTTTAAGCCAGGGCTGGGCGGCATGTAGATTAAATACATAGATAAATACTTTATTGATCCCTTTGGGGAAATTTGAGTTATCCAGTAGCAGTAGTAGAGAAATAAACAGTCCAGGTCCTGATCCACTGCCTGTGTTCAGGGTGTTGTTCAGTTTGATGTCTTACAGGACAAGTCCTGCAGTGAGAAGTGTCTCCCACTGCTGCTGCTTCTCTGTCCCTCCAGGATGTTGTGGAGGGGATGGTTACTGTTGTCCAGGACGGCCTGCTCAGTGCTGCATGAACGTCTCTCCACCATAAGTGAGTTCAAACTCCTGCCAAGCACAGAGCCAGCTGTCTTCACCAGCCTGTCCATCCTCCTGGTGTTTCTGTCATACTGAATTCGATTAACATCAGAACTGGGAAGACGGGAGAGGGATAGACGTCATATACGAGTTATCAGCATCCCAGTTAAGTCAGAAAAAAACTCACTGATTCACCAGGCTATTGTTAGCTGTTGTTAGCAGGCCCTCTGTTGTAGTTCGCCAGACCACATTGAAGAATGTAAATAA
Source organism: Scarus forsteni (assembly GCA_036419115.1). Lineage (NCBI taxonomy): Eukaryota > Metazoa > Chordata > Actinopteri > Labriformes > Labridae > Scarus > Scarus forsteni. The sequence continues at coordinate 22,463 of JAZDUH010000308.1, read as the reverse complement.
CACTATAGCACCATTTCCATGTACTTATAAACATCAACGAATACTACAGCTGACTTGTCAGAAGTGCGAAAAACAGATTATCGCTGGAGCTATTGTTGCATTCCAGTTGTACTGGGGAGTCAGGATTTCCGAGCTCTGAGTGGGAAATTTCAACTGGAAACCCCCCTAAGGTCAGAATTTCCCACTGGGAACTTGGGGGATCCTCACCACCTCCGAGTTGATAATCTAAGATGGCTGCCTCCAGTGTAAGCTGTTATTAAGCTCCTGTATTAATCTGTTTATTTGCACTTCTGACTAGTGCTTATGGTACTAAATATATACTAAATGTATCTTCAGCACAGTATTGTTCAACTTGTATTTACGTAAATGCTGCCATAGTGTTATTCACATTCTTCATGTGGTATTTGTAAATTACAACACAGGCCTGCTAACAGCAGCTAACAGGCTAGCCTGGTATATCTGCAAATTTTTTCAGACATTGTAACTGGAACACTGATAATTTGGTTTAAACTGGTGGCAGCCAACTCTGATTATCCACTTGGGGGTGGTGAGGATTCCCCGACTTTCCATTAGGAAATTCCCACCTCAGGGGTTGTTCCAGATGAAATTTCCCACTTGGAACTTGGAAACACCAACTTCCCATTAAAACAGAACACCGCACTTGTCTTGCTGCCCCCCAGCAGACTGCAGCATAGACCAGATCACTGGAGACTACTGACTGATAGAACATATGCAGAATGTCACTGCAGACATGCAAAGACCTGAGCTTACATATAAAGGGCGTCTGTGATCATAGATCAGTCCAGTTTAGTTGCCAAGGTGACGCCAAAGTACTGTTAGGTTAGCACCCCTTTGATGACCTCCCCCTTTGAATGGGACTGGCTGAAACATCACAGAAACACCACAGGGAGGTGATGATTTCATCTGGTCTGGTAATATTGTGCATCCCTTGTTCTCACCAAACAAACAAACAAATGCCAACATGACGAGCTACTGCACGTCTTGTCAAATGACAGGACTTGTGCACATTTCACTTGTGATATCAAAATGATTGTCCAGCTCTAGTTAAAACACTTAGTTGGTAATAAGGCTTCTTCTTAACTGTGACTTCACTTAAAAGCTTTCAGTGTAAAACATTATGTTCAATTTTAATGCAGTGAAAGAGATTGATTATGGTGATATTCTGTATATGCATGCATCTGCTTCCACACTGCGGACCCTTGATTCAGTGTATCATGCATCTCTTTGCTTCATAACCAACACAAAATCTCTCACCCATCACTGTACTCTTTAACAACAACACTGGCTTATTTTTATTTATAAAGCAATTCTGGGAAAACTTCCATCTTACCTCTGTTCCTGTCTGTATACCAGCTACCATCCTCTAACTTGCTGCTCTTCTCTGTACCAAGTTTTTACAGACCTGGGGAAAACTGCTTTTCCTTTTAATGCACCTTGGTCGTGGAATAATCTTCAAAAAGACCTAAAACTGGATTCAATGATATCTCTTAATGAAGTTAAGAGCATCGTGAAGAATGTGGTGACAGAGGCATGTGGTTGTTTTTCTAGAAAGCCAAATGTGTATTTGCTTATTTGTTTTAAACCTGTTGATTGTGTTGTGTCATTTTCTATGTACCGTGACTCTGTGCGGCTGCGGTTTTGGACAGGTCTCCCTTGTAAAAGAGTTTTTTTTTAATCTCAATGGGACTTCCTGGTTAAATAAAGGTCAAATAAAGTAAAATAAGAAAAAAAGTTTTCCTGCCAATTTTGATGATCATAAGCAAAATTTGTCCAAAAGGGGTCGACTGGGACTTTTTGGTGCAGTGGTAACAAACAGATGTCAGAATCTTTCATTTTATTTTAACCATCATAAAGATCAGAATTCAGTGTTTTGACCACCATGTGCTCTGTTCTTACTGAAGAGCAATATCAGAGTATTTATTGTCCTTCATTTAAAAATACGATGGTGTAACCTTTTGTATCTTCCTGCCCTGCTCGGAGTTTGTTGGCCGGGATGGGGCGGATGATAAACACCGGGGTAAATATGTTTTATTGTCACAAAGCATGATGGGAACATAAGCTGAGTCTGACATGGGGGTCTAATCCTGTGACACACTGACACACTAACGTATGTTTAGGTGTGTATATAAGTGCACACATAATCAGAGCTCACACACACACACACTTCATGCTCACACAGGGGGGATTAAGATGGCAGCAGGGCGATGAGGATAAATCCACACAAAAAGCTCCTCACAATCCAATTGAATGTACGATTTCCTGGTGGGATTTTTAGATTTGTCATTATTTGGGAGGTTTGCTGTGAGTGTGTGTGTGTCTGCTGTTGGCTCGTGGCTCCGTAAAGCTCTTAGACTAAGGGGGCAATCATGGCATAAAAAACAATGGATGATCTTTTGATGACCTATTTCCCGTGTGGGGTCGAACAAAGAAAACTGTTTTCACTACGATGCCAGCGTTGGTTCTTCATGAGATAGTTATTTGGTTAAAACAAACTCAGGGCAATATTGATGGGATCTGAACGGAATATTAAAAAGTAACATGTACCTGCATCAATCTGTGATGTTCATTTAGTCTTTTTTGACTTATGAGACAGCATGTGAATGAGCTCTGACTTCAATCGACAGACCTGAAAAGTCTGTGTAAATTATTTTAATACATAATGTTATCATGATAACAGCATCCACCTAAACGCTCCTTTGGCAATTGCTATAACATTAAAGAAAAGGCAACAAAGGATTATATATGTGGAAAAACCAAATAATAATAGATAAAAACAGGAAGTGTAGCACAGTAATGTTTGATTTGATCCTAATTTTGGGAGGCAGTAACAACTGTTAACATTTAATTACAGTTTTCCACATTTGTTTGGCTCATTTCTTGAAACAGAAATTACATTCTCAAAATAACATCGACAAACCTTGAAACCACTTAACAAATGTTCACAGCACAACTGTATTTCTCATTTATTTCATCATATTACAAATGTCTTTGTTCATGTCTCAATGTCTCAGGACATCTGTGCAAATGATCAAGATCAGTTAGCCTACACTTAGCACAATTTCCAAGTAAATAGATCTTGTTTTCAACTCTGATGTTCATTCTCTCCAAACCATGTCAGGATCATTTAATTTTACTCGCTATCACATGGACAACAGTCTGTTCAATTGTCAAAACTTGTCAAGAACATAACAGTTCATCACAGTAGGCTTTATTTACATCACAGTAGGCTATTTTTTTTTTTTTTACTGGTTTTTGTTTATTTGTTTATATGACAGTAAATAATGCTAGTGTTGTGCTCGAGACCACTCTATCCGAGACCAAGACTTACCCAAGACCAGAATGCCAAGACCAAGGCTTTTGGGAGTCGAGACCAAGTCAAGACCAAGACCGAGACAAGACCAAGACCATCAATATCAATAAACCATGACATGGTTGAACAGTTAAGGGGGGTGTCCCTCTGTCACAGCACTGGGAAGGTTGAAGTAATCACAGAAAATAACACATGAATTGAAGCTTTTTGTTGTTTTACCAAATGTTCCTCCTTGTTAACATTAATGATGTTGAAGAACAGAAGATCAGTGCTGGTCTTGATCGGTCTTGATGGAAAATCCTGAGTGCAGCCAGACTGAGACCGAGACAAAACCGAGTAAAAATGCTCTCGAGTCCAAGACAAGACCAAGACCTTTAAAATGTGGTCTCGTGAGTATCACAACGCTAAATAATGCCGTATACTTTTTTACTCTGACGTATGGAAGTTACAACAAATAATGGTTACAACTTCCTTGGCAGTATGAGTTCAATGTGTGGAGTCAAACCTTAAGGCTACTCTTAACGTAAAATTCTTTTTTTCTGTGTTGCACACGATTGTATTGTATATTTATGTTAGCTAGACAGAAAACAAATCAGTGAAGGACTGGGCTCAGACTGAGAGGTGGACATGAGGGTTATTTCAATGCTCCTCTGGCATAGTGACAAAACATCTTAATATTTAGACTTGCCATGCTCATACAGTTTGGGCATTGACTATTTACACGAGAGAGGAGTTTAGTTTTCACACTAGTGAACAGTTTTGGAAGGGATATGAGCTTTTGTAAGTGAGCCATGTTTAAAGGCTGCTGTGAGCTCTCAGGGTGTCAAAATGAAGCGTCCCTCCTTCAACTTATCATTCACCGTTAAATAAAACATTTGTCACAAAACTTCATAAAATACTGGACAACAACAAAACGAAAGACAATCCTCATCCAAAGAAAATAAATTATTAATGTGAAATATCCAAACGTAAATTACTGATATTACGTTGTAGTTATAGGATAAAAAAGTCAATATTATCTGAGGTAAAGTCAAACTCAGAGAGCACAAACCTCCACCAAGGCATTTCCAACATTGTTGGTCTAGATCAAATCTCGCACCATGAACAAAGAGCTGCTGAGCCTCTACAACTGAAATCAAATCCTTCGTTTATATACAGCAAAGACATGATAAAAACAGTCAAACACTGAAGACAGTAGATCTTTAAGGACATTTTTATCAATCTTTGGACAGTTTTCCTCCATGACACAGAGACCAACTAACTAACCTTTGGTTCCCTTCAGTAATTTAAACAAAATTCAAGTTCACAGAAGCTCGATTAAAAGATGACTCATCAGAGCTCCTATCACCAGTTAGACGGTTTGATAATGAAGCAATAATAGTTTCTGATCATAGTTTGATTACCCTACAATTAACTTCTGAAGATAAGCACATGTCAAAGTCCTGGCAGGTCAATAATAATTTAATGACATCATTTAACTACAGATTGTAAAAATGGATTCAGCCCTCAGTTTACTGCTTTTATTAGGAGTGAGGAAGGGAGGAACAGAGCACAAAGTATCTTTATATGCAGACGATTTATTATTGTACATTACAAACCTTGATAAACCAATGCCACTTATACTTACACCCCTCAAAATTAGGACTGGTGTCAGGATATAAACTGAACTTATCTAAGAGCATATTATTCCCCATCAATTCAGAAGCAAAAAACAAAATAAATACTTTCATTTCTTATCCATTTACAAATTTAAGTCAGTTTAGAGATTGGGTTGGTAATCTGATTTAGATACACTTTTTGTAATACTGGTTAAAATTATCTTTATGATGCAATGGCAATCAATTCATAATGTGTTCTAAAAACAGAGCAAAAAATATCCGCTATCTACAGCAGGAGTAAAACAGGGAAAACACAAACCAATCACATCTTTGTTGCCCACATTGTAACCAATCAAATCCAGTCGCCATTCTTCCTGCCTCCTGCACATACATGATTCAGTGCGTGAAGCTGAACTGAGAGGGATCCAGCTACACTGACAAATGCTTACCTGCCAAGCTTTGTCTTTGAAAATAAGGGAAGGGACAGGTGTACAAGAAATCTAAAATAAACACTTTGTTTGTCTTGGTTTGTTCTGTTGGCTCAAATCTCACCACAGCTGCCACCCAGGCTACTGCAGGTGGACGTTCTCACCAGGCTTTTTCTTCTTCTTTGGTTTTACGACGGTTGGCATCCATCATTTTGGAGCATTACCGCCCCCTTCAGGCTAGAGATAGAGCTCAGTTTGGAGAGGATGAGGAATGTTTTTATTATTATATCGTCACACAGGAGATTTACAGGAGGACGGCGGGAAAGAGGATAAAACATGTAAAATACGGTAGTTTCATGGCCAAAACAGGAGACTTGACAGCCATGTGGAGAATGTCAGAGGAACTACCTATACCCCGATCAACATCGAGCTGTGAGCACTAACTAACTTTACATGTTTGTTTTTAACTTTACTATGATAATGTTTTGGTGTTTTCTTACTGCTGACTGAGACATGACTTGGTGTAGTGTAAAACATAAACGTGCTGAGGGTTTGGAGTTAAATCAAATCAAATTCATGCTAGTTTTCCAAAATTACCGACCCTAGCTTTAGATATCTTGGGAACAATGTTACTCAGGTATTTTCACATCTTTTTAAATGTAACTTTTTGAAACTTTGTGAAGAATTGGAAAATAACTTCAGAAGATGGACAAGAATACAATTTCAACAACAGTGCATATAAATATTGTCAGAATGAATATTCTACCCAAATTCTTGCTTCTTTCTTGCATCCTTATCCTTAAATATAAATATATTTTTAAAAGCTAGAATCCTTAATATCCCAATTTTTGTGACAGCAAAAACCCCAGAATAAGGAATGTGTTATTCAAAGACCAAAAAGGTTAGGAGGGATGGGAATGCCATGTTTTTGGTGATTTTACTGGTCGTGTAATAAAAGATCTGCGTCTTTCTGGTGTCATCTACAGGAGGTTGATTGGTCAAGGATGGAAAATCATAGCTGCCATCCTTCTTCAACACAGGCCATGGTCCAGTCACCTTGAACTATCTCTGATGTGAAAGTCAGAAATGTATTAGTTTTTTCGTTCAGTAAAACTTTGGCCTCAGATCAGGAAACATTTGTCTGGATTAAGGCTCTGTTTTGATTCTGCTGATTAAAAAAATAACACTGGGGTCATCTTATACACACCACATAAGATTTATATAATGGTAAGATTTTTCCTTCATTTCAACAGTTGCAGGAGAAATGTAATTTTAATAATAGAGTTTTTTTCAAATATTCACATATCCATAATTTTGTTCAAGGGACTGTGAGGAGTTTCTAAGTAATTACAAAAAAGTCTCACTTTTAGATATATGCCTGATGGAAATACACACTTTAAGATGAGTTTTATAGCATCAAAATAGGTTATCTATAAATGCTATTCCTTAGCTTCATGGTTGGGTCGGACAGGGCTGGACTGGCCTGGATACTCAACTTCAGGAACAAGACAATTAAAACTAGAGCAAATTTATATTATTCAGACAAGTCTTAGAGCACCGGGCTGTAAGTAGAGATATATATAGCCGGCTACAAAACTACGACACTTAGTTTTCCAAAAATTGCTTGTTGACACATCAAAAACTACCGCTACGTAACTAGAAAGAGATACATTACCTCGTGGCTTTGCATCCTGTAAGTTGTTGAAAAAAGAAGTTGTAAAGCAATGCAGAGTTCTGAGGAAGGTCCGAGCTGCATTCATTAGCATCATAACAAACACACGCTTTGGGTCATGTCTAGTAGTGTGTTCCAGTTGTAGTCAGAAGTAGGAATTTTGAGCTCTGAGTAGGAAACTGCAACTGGAACGTCCCCCAAAGTCTGAATTTCCTACTGGGAACTCGGTGAAACCTCGCCACCCTTGAGTTGACAATGGAAGATGGATGCCCCCGGTGTGAACAGTTATTTAGCTCCTGTAATAATCCATGTATTTGCACTTCTGACTGGGGTGTGTGGCTCTAGATCAGCTGTATACATAGTATTGTTAGACTCATATTTACAAAACTGCTGCCATAGTGATAATTACATTCTTCATGTGATATTTGTGAACAACAACGCAGGGCGTGCTAACAACAGCTAACAATAGCCTGGTAGATCGGCATGTTTTTTTCAGACTTCAACTGGGCGCTGATAAGTCGGAGATGATGTCACTCCCAGTTCTGAGGTTACTGGAAGCGCAGTATTACGACAGTCACCGTGTGTGCTCATGGGTAGCAGAGTCTTTACGTCGCCAGTAATAGATTCTCCTCATAGCACCTTTAAGAAAACATTTCTGACCTCTCCCAATCAGCCCCTGAATCCATCATGGAAACACGACTCCAGTCCAACCCATTGAAAAAAAAAAAGATCTATATCCAAAATCCATCCATTTCAATTAAAGCTGCTCTGGATCATCTAAAGGAAAAACCTGCAGGAGGATCGAGGTGTGGAAATCTCTGATAACCAAAAACCCAGGACAATGTGCACTCCTCATCTGTGTGCATAAGATATTAAAACATCACAAAGACTGCACCATTGAAATAAGATATTTCAAACTCTATATGAGGTTTCACAGAAACAGATCTCATGGAGTGAAACTTACTACAGTAAAAATCTCGAGTAATCAAAACATCGTTCAGTATATAAGACCGTTACCAACAGTGATCGTGTGAAATTGGAAACAGAATAAAAAACAACCTTTATTAAGAGATGTAATGCAATACCTGGAGCTAGAGAAAATACAACACTCATTAAGAGGAAAACACTTAATTTACTCTATATGGCTACATTTTATGGATTAATTTAACAAGACAAACCCATGAAGGAGAGAATGACTGAAAGAACTTATGTAACATAAAACGCAACTCTATTTTATTTCATTTTTATTTTTTATTTCTTGTTTTTTCCAAATTGATATAATGTATGAAGTTTTTCTACATTGTATTTTCTTATATCATTTTCTGTTTTGAAAACATAAACCCCAATAAAAATAAGTTTTGCAAAAAAGGGTAACTAATCAAAGTTATCTTGTTAACAAAGTCTTCCAGAGCATTGCTGTGATTAATTAAGAAAAAAAACAAAGTTGACACATTAGTTCATGAAAAATATTTAAGTTTTTTATTTACATTTCCTCACAACAAATTAAAGCAACACTGAAAATCAGGACGGCGACAAAATAAATGTCAAACAAAATATATCTTCCTCTTTGAGGGAGAATCTATTTACACTAAACAGATGTTTTAATTAATTATATGAATATCACAACATCTGTTATGTCTCTATCTGCACAAGTTCACCTCTGATCAAACTTTGGCTTTCATAATTTTACAGAAGATCATGAAATAAAATCACATAAAACAAACATAAAACAACAATAAAGACATCTACAACTCAGTTTACTTTGTGTTTTTATATGTATCTAAAGTGCACCTGATATATGAATAAAAACAAACATTTTTACAACAAGGTGCTTTTTGTGCTACTACTTCAAATCAACAAACCTATGCTTTTATTTTGAAAAGCTCAAACAAAGGCACTTCAAACATGCAAAGAATGTCACAAATATTTGACATTACCCGATAACCTGAATTTGAACTAAAGTTATTTTATAAACACTGTACACGTCCTTCATCTACACTTTATATTTTATTTCAGGTCCATCATCTGATGATGTGGACCTGAGTCTCTCCAAACCAAAAACTGAAGGTGATGCCACAAAGCATCTCCAACATATTTACAAAAAATAAGATTTAATAAATCTGTAAATATTTTAATTCTATGATCACATTTTTGTTCCAAACGAGTCTGTGCCAGCACAGGATCTCAGAAGAGTGAAGTCAGAGGATCAGAAATAAAAACTCCTGAGTCTTATGTTGAAAAAAAACTGTCCTGAGCAGAGCTGTGATTGGCTCAAATTCCCCTGGTTATGAAATCATTTCTCTTAAATTCAGTCTACTGAGAAAGTGAAGCTTGTAAACTGCTGCTGCTTAAATGCATCTCTCACTAAAATCCCACGTTCATGAGTTTGGGAAACAGGAAGTGCTTAATGCTAACTAACGCCTACACCACAGTATTCAGTTTAGTCAAAATTCACCATTGATGGGCTGGAACAATCACAAGTGTTGCTGTTACACTCTAGGATTGTGAGTAGTAGGGCTGGGTATCGATTCAGATTTTCTGGATCGATTTGATTCGATATTAAGAGGTCTCAAATCGATTCGATTCACGATTCGATATGTGTTCAGTCTGGGTTATCTCAGTAAAAATAATGCTGTAAATGACTTTTTGACCTGGTACATTATTAAAACTGTTTTTACATTAAGAACTGAACCCAAAGCAGTTACATTAATCACATATTAATGACATACATTAATGCATATTCTGCAAGTTACTTGTTTTTTGTCCAACTTGTCTTTTCTTTCATGCTTGTTAAATCTGAATATGTCCAAAAGTCAACTTTTAAGCTCTCCTGTGGTGTCCCTATAGTGTATTGATTGATTTTGATTTTATTGTTATTGTTGTGTCATGCAATATGCCCAGCCCAACGGCTTACAAGACACCGTTATTTAGTCATCAAGTTCAGAGATCATTGTAGACGTTTACAAAGAGGAAATAATAATCCCACAAAAATAAACTATCCTGACGTTTAACTTATAAATATTATAACTAAACAACCATTTCAGTCTGTCATCATCCGTACACCAAAACATATCAGGACTATTAACGGACATTTCATTCATCAGAGGAGCTCTCAACTCACCGGAAAAAGGACAGTACAGAAGAAAAAGCTTTTCGTTTTCGATTTCACATAATTCACAAAGTCTGTGTTCCTCCTGGATGTTTTTAAATCTGCAAACTTCAAGAGCAAGTGGGAGGATTCCTGTTCTCAACTGAGCAACTAAAGATCTTTGACTTCTTGTTAAATTAGCTGTTATGTTAGATTCATGGCCATAATTGTGTTTCATTTGGATGTTTGTTCTTAATTTTGTCTTTAACAAAATTTCATTGAACCATTTTTGCTCAAACTTGGCAACAAGCTCCTCCCTAACTTTGTTCACACTGCAAACAAGATTGTTTCGGTAGACATGCTGTAATTCTGCTTCCTCAAAAATAGAAAGGAGTAGTGTACTCGCTTCCGCCATGTTTGTTTGACTGCTTGCAGTAACATGTCACCAGATCTTGTTCAGTGGAAAGCAGAGGTAAAAGCGAGGCCAGCAGAGTTGATTCCACAGGCTGCTTCTCAGACCATCCAATGAAGAAAAAACTACCCACGTTAAAAGATTGATGTTTGGATTTTATGGATCAATTATGAACCAGTTAAAGGAAAATCGATTAAAACTGATTAAATTGATTTTTTAACCCAACCCTAGTGGGTAGTGTAAGTTGTTTCCCTGAAATCACAAATAAACCATGTTTATTAGTAAATCCTCGGTTGTACATCCTGGACTTTAAATCCTGCACAAGCAGCTGCAGACTCCACCAAACTCGGCGGATCTTTATCATGACTGCAGCATGTTTTCGAGCATAATGACACACACACTTGTTTCTTATTTCAGTACATAAACCATTTTCTCCTTTTGAATCCTGTGTGGTGAATTAAAGGCTGATGAATGCAGCAGAAGCAGCAAATCGCAGAGGCATGCAGGCAGTTGTGAGCTTCATGGATAAAATATAAACTTATTTCTTTTCTACAAGTAAGAAGCTCGTTCGTCTAAGTCCGATCACTGTGCCCAGAGTTGGACCGTGGCGCCAAGGTCAAGTTCAAGTTTAAAGACAACCTCAGTGGATATGTTCAGGTTTTAGAAGATGCTGTACTCCAGTAAGGCTCCTGAAAAGGCCCTTAGTCTGCTAAACCATGACTTTGAACCATAGAAATAAACTAAAAGATCATAGATCAGTCTTAAGCTGCGTGTCCGTTCGGCGTGTACCCGTTTCCCATGTGTCCATCATCTTTCCCAAGAGCCACCCCGCTCTCTGACTTATGCAGAGGAGTGTTTTCTCTGTCCGAGTGAGCAGCAGCCAGCCTGTCACGTGCCGCCTTGGCCAGGATCAGGTTCCTGCGGTGATAGAAGAGGTAACAGGGCAGCAGGAAGCCCGTGATGGAGAAGGCGAGGAGTCCCAGATTGATCTGTGGAGAGACGAGACGAGTCAGAGCGTGTCAGAAAAACCTGTTTGATATGTTCGAGTTTCCTCGTGCTGAGGTCAGATCTGGTGTTATGAGCATCAGAGCAGCAGCTGTGGAGTTTCAGGAGCCCTGAAGATCCGTGTTTTTATCTGGATTCAACTCAAACAGGCAGAAAACCTCCTGGGCCAGGCTGGTCAAAAAATGTCATGCAGATAAAAAAAATCTCTCTTGTAGCTATGCAGAATCACATAATCCGTCTTACTTTTATTCTATCATTGGATAGGGCTATTCAATTAGAAATTCAGTCGGGCCAGATTTTTAGACTAAGTACATGATCTGGGCCGGACATTTTTGGCAGACAGTGAGCAAAGTTAACCATGTAAAAGAAACAAATAGATAACAAACACACTGCATGTTCATTAATTTATGGCCATATCCAAAAGGGCATAAACTCAATAAAGATTAGCACTTAAACTAAATTTCTGCTGAATTACTGTTTTATTTAATTTTACAGTGCAAACAGAAAACTTCAACACAAGAGTGCAGATTAAAAACTCCATCTTTTGGTCACATTCGCATTAAAAGCGGCTTGATCAACAGCAAACTTCCAGAACGTGTTGCATTCAATGTGTGTAATAATGTTGGAATTTTTGTAAGACCTAGTCGGTATTTGTGAAAGTTTTTTCTGTTTTTCTTGCCGGACATAAGTCCTAATCACATTGATTTCGGGCCACTCGAGGGTTGCTTTTGGGCCGCATGTGGCCCTCGGGCCGCTAATTGAATAGGGCTGATTTTTGTATGGTTTTGACAGCTTTTGAGAGGATTATTTATTTCTATTTTACTGGTCTTTGGTCTTTAGTGTAGTCTATAATTTCTGTACTGTCTGAAAATCAGTTGAAAAATATCAATACATGAATGAGTATCTACTTATTTATTTGACCAGTTAGAATTAGATTTAAATTCTCATTAAATTTTAAGTTATCCCAATGGGTTTGATCCAGATTCAAACCAGGATTGGATTATATGATCTAACTCGATCTCAGAATCCATTTTAAACCCATTTTCAAGATTTGATCCAATCTAATATCCAAAATCTAATCAGATTATTTTTGAACAGGACTCTGAAGATCAGTGTTTTCATCTTGATTCAATTCAAACATGCAGAAAAACCCCTGAGGATAACCAGGAGCTGAACAATATCCTGAAATGATCCTGCAACCATCCTCATACTGCTCTGAACAACATCTACGAGTCTCTCTGTGGGTCACCTGTGTGTTTCAGGGACATTTCAGGACTGCAGGTGTGTCCTGAAATGCCACCGCAGCTCTTCTCAGTCTAATGAGCACCTCACACAGTGTGCATGTTTGACTGTGCACCCTCAGTGAGGTGTTTATGACTAAAAGAACAAGCTGCTACCATGAATCTCCACTTATTATTATTTTTTTTTTTTGTAGGGGGAGCCACCAGAACTATGGAAGAGTATAAGGGCCATTTTAGATGGATAAAATAATTTTCGGCAGGTCGAGTTCAAAGTCGGAATGACAAAAATAAAGTACATAAATTTAGATAAAAGTTGATATGTCGACAATAAGAGTTGAAATACAGTTTTGCGATAAAAGTCAAAATGATGAGATTAAAGATAAAATGTCGAGAAAAACAAAGAAAGTCGAGAATAAAGTATTTCATCTTTATTCTCACCATTTCAGCTTTACTTTCTACTGCCCTAAAATCATTTTCTCTATTTAACATGGCCCGTATACCCTTATGTAAAAACCCTGCTCTCCATCAGCACAGCCTAAAATGTAGGAAACAGCTTTTCCTCACAATGTAAAGAAATCCTCAAAAATATCCAGGCTCTGCATCAGGATTCAGACCCTTACCAAAATCTAAAAAGTCTCCCATGTGCCTCAGATATTCTCTAAAGATAAATAAATCAGCTTAAACTCTTTGGTTAGTCTAACTAACCCTGCACAACTGTTGTTCCTGATACAGGGGTGCCTTGTTGACGATCCCTCTCCCCAATTAAAGGGGCTTTGGGATAAATTAAACTGCAATGTGTGGACATTCTGGCTTTAGGGCAATTTTATAGAATCCAAAAGTCTTTTTAAAATCATTTAGCAGCAGAAAGGCAACCTGAATGATGATATAAACAAAATAATGTAAGAAAAATCCTCACTGATGAGGCTGATTAATTATAGATTGAAGGGTGGCACGGTGGTGCAGCAGATGCAGTGCGCGTGCCTCACAACAAGAAAGTTCCTGGTTCGATTCCCGGATTGGACAGAGACCTTGAAGTTTGCATGTTCTTCCTGTGCATGCATGGGTTCACTGGGAGCACTCCAGCTTCCTCCCACAGACCAGAAACATGCTCATTAGGTTAATCGGTGACTCTAAACTGCTTTTGGGTATGAGTGTGAGTCTGAATGTTTGTCTATCTCTCTGTGGCCCTGCAATCAACTGGTGACCGGTTCAGGGTGTACCCCGCCTCTCGCCCCACCACTTTACCACCAATCAGTATGGCTAAACAGAAAAAAGGCTTCAGTTTGCTAGGGAGCATAAAGATTGGACTGTGGAGGACTGGAAGAAGGTCATGTGGTCTGATGAGTCCAGATTGACCCTGTTCCAGAGTGATGGGAGCATCAGGGTAAGAAGAGAGGCAGGTGAAGTGATGCACCCATCATGCCTAGTGTCTACTGTCTGTATGATCTGTGGCTGCTTCAGTTGGTCAGGTCGAGGTTCAGCAAAAATATGGCCCAAAGAATGAGCTCAGCTGACTACCTGAATATACTGAATGACCAGGTTATTCCATCTGTGGATTTTCTTCTCTAATGGCAATGGGCTTATTCCAAGATGACAATGTCAGGATTCATGGGGCTCAATTTAGGAAAGAGTGGTTCAGGGAGCATGAGACATAACTTTCACACATGGCTCGGCCTCCACAGAGTCCAGACCTGAACCCCATGCCTACAGTGCCAACTGTCTAAGGCTACGTTTACATGGAAATTCCTGACTTAGGTGGGCTTTACACGAGTATGAATTTGTAAGACTCCGGTAAAATAAACTTTTGATCTGGTGATATTGACACACAGAGGCGCGTATTTGTCCATGACTCTGCATCTTTTTTGAAAATGTGTCTGCAGGTGGATATCTGCGTATTCGTCTACATGCTGTAGTTGGTATAAACAGATAAGTCCGGAAAGATGGTGACCTCATAGCACCCCTCCTCCTCCTGCCCCCCAACCCATGATGTCACACACAACAACAATAACAATGGAGGCAGCCGGGCTGATTCTGATCTTGTTCCAGCAGCTACAAATATTGCTACGACTTTTATACCAACATTTGCTCACAGAACACCAACAACACCAGCTATGGCAACAACAGCAACAAGTGCTCATGCAGAGACGCAGCATTTTACGCATGCATGAGCAATTGTTGACGTGGAATCTACCTCGGAGCAGAACCAGACGGGCAACCCGACAGGATTTTGCATTGTCATGTAAATGCACAAGCCTATGTACAAGCCGATGTGTAAACAGCGATACATGTTTTGATGCCGACGCCATGACAATACAGGGCCGTCCTCGTGTGAGGAGGGCCTTAAAGACGCAAAGATTCTTCCTTTGCGTTTTCAAATTCTTCTGCGTTCAGATGACAACGCTGGAGACGAGTTAATCCCCCGTAAATTCGCTGTAGTGTGCATGCCGGTTCAGTAGATGGCGGTGTAGGTCTGCAGAGAGGCAGCGCTGCTACCACACACGAACATAGAAGAATAACATTTCACAAACAACAATGGCGAAAGGAGTTTCTTTTCTGGCCAGCAAATCAGTTCGGACAACAAACCTGTCGGGATAGTTTTGTCTGGATAACAAACCGAGCACGGCAAGAGGCTCACACGTTACTCGGCAGACGGCCGAAGCTGTTGTTGTTCCTGGTATGAGCGCAGCCTTCATGTGAATGAGCACTGCGCATGCGCAGACATCAGTGTTTCACCCTGAAATGCTCTGATACGGGTTTACATGGAACTGCATGGAGAGCGTATTCAAACCTTTCCACTCTGGAGCACGTTTTCAAAAGTCTCCGTTTTCAGTAAAAACGCAACGCGCTCCATCTAAACGCAAGGCCAAAACGTAATGAAAACTTATTGGATTTGAGTGTTTTTGGTGCCATGGAAACGGCCACGAAGCCTGTGGGGGCAGTGCTGTGATCTGGGACAAATCCGTGACATTGTAGAAGCTTATCGAGACAATGATGCAGAGAATGGGACTGTAATCAAAACAAAAGGCGGTCCAACGAAATACTTGAGTGTGTGACCTTTTTCTTTTGGTGGAGACTTTTTTTTTTTAGGCCAGACAGTGTATAAATCAGGCTTTAACCAACAGGGTCTCTGACACTCACCCAGTAAGGATCCCCTTTCAGGTGTCCCACCATCAGGATGAACAGCGGCTGTTGGAGTAAAGCGAACGCAGCGCTGATCATGGACTGCATCCCGGTCAGCGTCCCAAAGTGGTTAGCAGGGTACCTGAAGAAGAAACCGAAAATAAAGATCAACGTGTCGCTAACTAAGCAGGGACGTTTCTAATGATGTGAAGCGGTCTGTAGGGCAGAGTCAGTTCTGACGGCACTTTTATTTAGCTTTAGTCTTTTGCCTAAAATATCTTTCAGCTGTAGTCATAATTTAGTCTCTAATTTGATTGAATTTAAGTCGTTTTAGTCGATGAAATCTGCTGTAAATTTAGACACTTGAGTATAGAGTGTAAAGTGTAAGACATTTTTAATGGTTCCTTGAATTTCTGAAGTCACATTTTACACTTGGATAAAATGAAATGTCTAATAACCTTTTTATTGAATGATGGTGAATTTGAATGTCTAAATGAACAGAAACAAATTGAACTTATGTGGGACATGCAGTCACCTTTAGACTCACAAAGACAGCCCACATCATACCGATTTCAAAGTCTCTACATCGGCTTCCTGTATCTTTTAGAATAGATGTTAAGGTTCTTTTATTACTTTATTAATTTCTCAATGGTCTTTGTCCTTTATATTTATCAGATTTGCTTTTACTCTATGAACCCAGTAGAGCCCTCAGGTCTTTTAATCATCCCTAAAGTTAGAACTAAAACATACTCTCGTTTTGTTATTACGGCCCTGACAGTCAACCTAAAGACCTTCGTGCTGCACGAACTGTTCATATTTTTAAAAGCAAACTTAAGACCTACAATTTCAGTCTGGTTTTTAGCTGATTACATTTATTACTATTTCTTATTACCTTTTTATTTATTTTAATCCTCTTAATCTGTTTAATTTCTATATTTGAGCCCAGATTTAACATTTGGAATTTTATTCTCTGTTTACTGCTTTTCTTTTTAGGATTGTACTTTAGCTGATTTTATAAAGGTGTGTTCACACCGGACGCTACTTGTACTACCTGGGTGATCACTCTCCATTCAAAGTCAACATACCGCTGCAATGGGGCGGGGCTAAACCTCCCGCGATGCGACGGCCGCGTACAAGACGATCACTTCACTCGTCGCGCGATGTCAGAGTTAAAAAAGTTGATCTATTCAGGCGATGTGTGTGGCTGTGCAGCATCAGCCAATCAGCGGTGTGTGTACGTGTGACAGAACCCTAGACAGACAGTTATTCATCCGGACTACAGGGCGGATGAGTTCCATCCAGGCGGAACTAATGTCAGTGAGGACATTAGTTCCACCTTAACGGACCATGGTAAACTCACAGATAATGCTGCTGCAGGGCATCAGCTGCAGTGTTTTGTGCTTGATAAGTGAGTGAAAAGGCTACAGCTGGAATAATGTCAGCTTATACATCCTATTATGTGATATATGATATGATTGCGGTGAAACTTCGGCGGGGCGTGGCGTCACCGAGCGATGGCCGATGACCAAAATGAGGTATTTATGGTGCGTTCCAGTTGTAGTCAGAAGTCGGAATTTCCCAGTTCCGAGTAGGAAATGTTATCTGGAACGCCCCCCGAGGTCGGAATATCTGACTAGGAACTCGGTGAAACCTCGCCACCCTGAGTTGACAATGGAAGATGGATGCCCCCAGTGTGAACAGTTATTTAGCTCCTGTAATAATCCAATTTATTTGCACTTCTGACTGGGGTGTGTCACTCTAGATCAGCTGTATACATAGTATTGTTAGACTTATATTTACAAAAATGCTGCCATCGTGATAATCACATTCTTCATGTGATATTTATGAACAATAACGCAGGGCGTGCTAACAACAGCTAACAATAGCCTGGTAGATCGGCATGTTTTTTTCCAACTTCAACTGGAATGCTGATAAGTCGGAGATGACGTCACTCCTAGTTCCGGGGTTAATGGAACGCAGCATTATGGATGCGCGACACTACGTCAGTGGGCGACGCGATTTTGGTAGCTGGGTCGCTTGAGGTGTGAACGCAGCACATCTGGTTTAAGGTTATCTCATTTTACCAGAGTACTTATTTTAATTTAATTTTGTTATATGGATTAATCTATTTACCTTCCTTTCCCTATAGTGTTTTTGTCTCTTTTTTTTTTTTTTTTTTTACAATTTTTAATTATAATTTAAGTTTAAGCTCCTGTGTTTTCTCACTTTTAATTTAAGATAGTGCTTCCTCAGTCTTCCTCCGTCTTTTAATTTGGTTTTCTGTTTAGAATTTACTTTTTAAGTCTCTGTTTGTTTGATTAATTAAGTGTGTGTGTTGTATGTGAATAATGAGGGTGGGTGTGGTCTTTTATTTTCATTTAAATGACTCATTTATTGTTATTTTATTTTATTTCTTATGTGAACCACTTTGTGCTACAAATTTTTGTAGAAAAAGCGCTGTACTAAAAGTGGGACTGATTAATTAATTATTATTATTTTGGCCCAAAAGGAACCTGCTGAGCTTTTTAAAGGGACAGTTCAGTATTTTTGAAGTGGGGTTGTATGAGCTCCATATGACCACTAAGTACATTAGATGCAGTAGAAAGTTCTCTCCCTTCCGCTACACATGAGTGTTTTAAGTGCATTAACATGATGGAAATTTAAGTTTATCTGGACCTAAGCCAACTCACGTCATGTATCCCTTCGCTAAATCACTCCGCCTCACTCAGCTGATAAAAACATATAGGCTAGCGGATTCAGACAGCTGTTGTAGCTTCGTGTAACTTTTATTGAGTGTTGTAACTCTTTTGTTTTTAATCTAAGTGGTGTGAGGAAGAGACAATGCAGGAAATTAAAAAAAGGATGATTATGACAGCGCCAATGAAGTCTCATTCACTTTGGAGTCAAGAGGACACCTGTATGAACTGGAGTTTACAAAAGAAGAGCTGCTGAAGATGGAGACGAACAGACAGAAAGGAAAACAGAGGAAACATCCACGGACACTGGACATTGAGAAAGGGTCGGAAATAAACAGTGCAGCTAGTGTTTGAATGACGAATAGCCAGGAAACAGATGATACTGACGGCAGTATTACTCGTCAAACAGACTTTCCTTTCCTGGAGTTTTGTGGACATTCTTCAATTTCCCGAAGACAAATTGAAAAAATGTCCCAAACCTGAAGGACCTAATGACAGTTTCTGCTCAAAGTAAGTAATAATGATATGTCAGAGACAAACAAGCAGAGTAGAGGGTAGAGTTTCTGCATCAAGGGAAGTATCACAAAAACCCCATCTCTGAAATATTTGTCATATAATGTGCTTTCAATCAGTTTACAACCGTTGTCTGGAGCTGCTAGCGTGTTCTGCTAACTACAGCTGAGTGAGGCGGAGTGATTTAGTGGAGGGACATACGACGTGAGTCGGCTTAGTTCCAGATAAACTTTATATTTCCGAAATGTTAATGCACTTAAAAACACTCATATGTAGCGTACTCTTGAACTGTGGTATTACTTTTTGATTAGAGTTTTTGTAGGCGGAGAAAATACCCTTTGTTATTGGTACGGTACTTTCCTGTTAGCGGCTATTTCTTCATCACAGACTCTTACAGACTGTGTCTTACTGAGGGAGAGGAGAGAACTTTGTACTGTATCTAATGTAGTTAGAGGCCATATGGAGCTCATACAACCCCACTTAAAAAAAACTGAACTGTCCCTTTAACATTTTCTTTTTCAGTAATTTCTCATATTTCACTGTGGATCGACACACTGCTGAAGGAGATCGGGCCTCTTTTCTCTCATTTTAAATGTAGTTTCCTTCATCACTAAACACCAAACTGCTTGGACACGGGAGCCGTTTGGGTCGATGGTTGTTTACTCACACAGCAGCGTAGAGGCCGCCACAGCAGGAATGGATGAATCCTCTCACAATGGTGTGAAGAACGAATGACACCACCTAACGGGAGAAATCATGTTCATGAAGCTCTTTAGATTCAAGCAGCAGTGTTTAACTTTTCCACCTTAGAGGAGTTTGAAGTTGATCTAAAAGATACATGAAGATGCATATAGCACTATGTAAGTTTGATAGCAGCGTCCTCACAGGGATTCAAAATGTGGCTCTTTGAAACCAAAGATGGACTGACATCATTCGCCCACTGCAGGGGTTGACATGTGTTTTCTCACCTGTAGCAGCAGGTTGTCGATCAGAGAAATGATCCCAAAGCTGACCAGGAGGAGGTTGGTGAAGGTGAACGCTCTCATGGCGTTGGTCAGCTTCTGGATCTTTCTGTCCCTCTTTGGAGGATCTGATGGGCTGAAAATGGAAACGAGTCAGAAAGTGTTCAAGTTTATCACAACTAAAGTCATTTTATTTCTATTTTGTGAGAAACCAAATTAGGGAAGCGTATTTTAAAAGAACATATTGAACTAATTTCTAACACCAACTAAGGTGAATAAAAATACAAAAATAATTCTTTAGTAATTATAATGCAGGATTTAGGAACATTGTAACAAAAGAACAATTGCTTCTTCAGAGGTATTCAATAAAATAATATTTAAAAAGGTGCTTTTTTAAATAGAAAATCAAGTATAAATATATATAATATATAACATTTCTTTATGTGATAAATGTTTTCTCATAATTATAATTATTTCATTACTATTTTATTGTTAATATTATTATTGTCATTATTAATAGTATTATTACATTAATTATTAATAAATTTGTTATTATCATCTTCTTTATTATAATAATAACACATAATTTGCATGAATATGTCTGCACTGTTTTTTCTATTTATGCACAGCACTTTGTTTCAGCTGTGGTTGTTTTAAAAGTACTTTAAACAAAGATGAGATGAGGCTATTTTTATTATTACTTTTATTAAAATATTTATTTCTTTATCATCACCATTGTTATTATTATCATAATAATTGATTTGATTACTATAATAATAATAATAATAATAATAATCTTATAATTATTTTGTTATATTTATTAGTAGAAATATTGTAATCATTACTACTGTCATTATTATTTAAATACATTTTAAAATAATTCTTATTACTATTATTATTTTAATCATCATTATTGTTAATAGCTAACAATAATGTTATAATTCTTATTATAACTTTATCATAATTATTTCTACTGTTATTTTTATTATAATTGCTATTATTATCACCATAATAATATTATTTTTTATCATTATTGTTGCTTTTCTTCTTCTTCCTCTTCTTCTTTTTCTTCTTCTTCTTCTTTGTCTTCTTCTTATTATTATTATCATTATTATTATCATCATTTTAATCATTTTGTTGATTTAAGCATATATTTACACCCATTTCTTTTTTTTTATCATGGATTTTCCAGTCCACTGTTGTGTTTGTAGGTTTTGTTAAATTCTGCATGGATGCTTTTTGTGCGCTGTTCTTCCTGAAAAAAGCACTTGTACCTTTTCAGTGAGAGTGTTTCGTTCTCGTCTCACACTCCCTCATCCTCCAGTCCATGATGTAGCCGATCAGAGGGCAGGTGAGCAGACACAGGAGCTGCAGTGTGCCGAAGATGGACGAGTAGAAACCCACTAAGAGAAGAAGAAGAAGAAAAGGTGGAGTGAAACAAAGAGGCATCTGCTCAAACCAGGACCAGACTTTAACATTTAGAGGTCCAGGCACCATCCACCTCGCTCAGGTGAGCCTCACCTTGATCCTTCACTTCCTGCTGCAGCTCCTCGGAGGCTGAAACACAAACAGAAATCACCATCACAGAACACTTCTTCTCCATCACACCTATTAATCACCTACACGAGGGTCATCGTCCTTACGGTTAGGGTCGCCGTGTGTGACCAGAAACTCCAACATTTTGTTCATGGCGCCCATGAAGAAGATCAGCCTGAGCTGGGTCATCGCCATGGAGACCAGACTCCACAGGAAGATGGGCGTGCACATGGAGTTACAGAGCGACAGGGAGCCTGAGCAGGGACAGGAGCAGGGACGACTTTACTGACTCATCATATCAGTCAACAACATGATTCCTCTGATCAAAACCAGACAGTAACTAATAAAAACAAGAGCACATGGACAAAAACTCAAACTAAACTAACTGACATAAAAACTAGACTCAAATGTCTGACAGACTTAATCCAATCAGACCTAATATGGTCATGTAGGAAGTAGAGACAAGTGATGAATCTATCCAATCACAGCTACTTTGGTTGTGTTAAAGGTTGGATGAGTTCAGAGGGACATCCAATCACAGCTGCCTTAGCTTGGTGGTGGTGGGATAAGTTGTGGAGCGATCCAATCAGAGCTGCTCTCTTTATGAATTGATATATTCATGTAGAGCAGGTTCACTGTTTGTTGTCAGTTCTGGTATTGTAACTGAGATGCTCTGCCAGGTAGCCTAAATAAAGGTGACTGCATTTCACACAAAGGAACATTTGTTTCTGTTCATTTAGACATTCAGACTACGTCTACATGGACACTCCTGACTTAAAGACGCAAAGATCTTTCCTTTGCGTTTTCAAATTCTTCTGCGTTCAGACGACGTCGCTGGAGACGTATGGACCTGCTGTAGTG
>JAZDUH010000307.1:295000-304835 GCA_036419115.1 Scarus forsteni | reverse complement strand
CAGGTCTGTTCTGCAGAAATTAGGTAAAAATGAGGAAGAAACAAGTTGGAAATAAAGATGCAACAACTCACTTTACTTTACAGGTCTGCTCTATAGAAATTAGGTAAAAATGAGGAAGAAAAAAGTTGGAAATAAAGGTACAACAACTCACTTTACTTTACAGGTCTGCTCTTTAGAAATTAGGTAAAAATGAGGAAGAAAAAATTTGGAAATAAAGGTACAACAACTCACTTTAAAGGTTTGCGCTGTAGAAATTAGGTAAAAATGAGGAAGAAACAAGTTGGAAATAAAGGTGCAACAACTCACTTTACTTTACAGATCTGCTCCGCAGAAATTAGGTAAAAATGAGGAAGAAACAAGTTTGAAATAAAGGTACAACAACTCACTTTACTTTACAGGTCTTCGAGAAATTAGGTAAAAATGAGGAAGAAACAAGTTGGAAATAAAGGTGCAACAACTCACTTTACTTTACAGGTCTGCTCTTTAGAAATTAGGTAAAAATGAGGAAGAAAAAATTTGGAAATAAAGGTGCAACAACTAACTTTACTTTACAGGTCTGCTCTGTAGAAATTAGGTAAAAATGAGGAAGAAGAAAGTTGGAAATAAAGGTGCAACAACTCACTTTACTTTACAGGTCTGCTCTGTAGAAATTAGGTAAAAATGAGGAAGAAACAAGTTGGAAATAAAGGCGCAACAACTCACTTTACTTTACAGGTCAGAAATTAGGTAAAAATGAGGAAGAAACAAGTTGGAAATAAAGGTGCAACAACTAACTTTACTTTACAGGTCTGCTCTGTAGAAATTAGGTAAAAATGAGGAAGAAGAAAGTTGGAAATAAAGGTGCAACAACTCACTTTACTTTACAGGTCTGTTTCTGTAGAAATTAGGTAAAATGAGGAAGAAACAAGTTGGAAATAAAGGCAACAACTCACTTTACTTTACAGGTCTGCTCTTTAGAAATTAGGTAAAAATGAGGAAGAAGAAAGTTGGAAATAAAGGTGCAACAACTCACTTTACTTTACAGGTCTGCTCTTTAGAAATTAGGTAAAAATGAGGAAGAAGAAAGTTGGAAATAAAGGTACAACAACTCACTTTACTTTACAGGTCTGCTCTTTAGAAATTAGGTAAAAATGAGGAAGAAGAAAGTTGGAAATAAAGGTGCAACAACTCACTTTACTTTACAGGTCTGCTCTTTAGAAATTAGGTAAAAATGAGGAAAAAAAAATTTGGAAATAAAGGTACAAAAACTCACTTTACTTTACAGGTCTGCTCTGCAGAAATTAGGTAAAAAATGAGGAAGAAACAAGTTGGAAATAAAGGTGCAACAACTCACTTTACTTTACAGGTCTGCCCTGCAGAAATTAGGTAAAAATGAGGAAGAAAAAATTTGGAAATAAAGGTACAACTCACTTTACTTTACAGGTCTGCGCTGTAGAAATTAGGTAAAAATGAGGAAGAAAAAATTTGGAAATAAAGGTACAACTCACTTTACTTTACAGGTCTGCTCTTTAGAAATTAGGTAAAAATGAGGAAGAAAAAATTTGGAAATAAAGGTACAAAAACTCACTTTACTTTACAGGTCTGCGCTGTAGAAATTAGGTAAAAATGAGGAAGAAAAAATTTGGAAATAAAGGTACAACAACTCACTTTACAGGTCTGCGCTTCAGAAATTAGGTAAAAATGAGGAAGAAACAAGTTGGAAATAAAGGTGCAACAACTCACTTTACTTTACAGGTCTGCTCTGCAGAAATTAGGTAAAAATGAGGAAGAAACAAGTTGGAAATAAAGGTACAACAACTCACTTTACAGGTCTGCGCTGTAGAAATTAGGTAAAAATGAGGAAGAAACAAGTTGGAAATAAAGGTGCAACAACTCACTTTACTTTACAGGTCTGCTCTGCAGAAATTAGGTAAAAATGAGGAAGAAACAAGTTGGAAATAAAGGCGCAACAACTCACTTTACTTTACAGGTCAGAAATTAGGTAAAAATGAGGAAGAAACAAGTTGGAAATAAAGGTGCAACAACTAACTTTACTTTACAGGTCTGCTCTGTAGAAATTAGGTAAAAATGAGGAAGAAGAAAGTTGGAAATAAAGGTGCAACAACTCACTTTACTTTACAGGTCTGCTCTGTAGAAATTAGGTAAAAATGAGGAAGAAACAAGTTGGAAATAAAGGCGCAACAACTCACTTTACTTTACAGGTCTGCTCTGTAGAAATTAGGTAAAAATGAGGAAGAAGAAAGTTGGAAATAAAGGTGCAACAACTCACTTTACTTTACAGGTCTGCTCTGTAGAAATTAGGTAAAAATGAGGAAGAAGAAAGTTGGAAATAAAGGTACAACAACTCACTTTACTTTTACAGGTTCGTGCTCAGCAGAAATTAGGTAAAAATGAGGAAGAAACAAGTTGGAAATAAAGGTGCAACAACTCACTTTACTTTACAGGTCTGCTCTTAGAAATTAGGTAAAAATGAGGAAAAAAATTTGGAAATAAAGGAAAAACTCACTTTACTTTACAGGTCTGCTCTGCAGAAATTAGGTAAAAAATGAGGAAGAAACAAGTGGAAATAAAGGTGCAACAACTCACTTTACTTTACAGGTCTGCCCTGCAGAAATTAGGTAAAAATGAGGAAGAAAAAATTTGGAAATAAAGGTACAACTCACTTTACTTTACAGGTCTGCGCTGTAGAAATTAGGTAAAAATGAGGAAGAAAAAATTTGGAAATAAAGGTACAACTCACTTTACTTTACAGGTCTGCTCTGTAGAAATTAGGTAAAAATGAGGAAGAAGAAAGTTGGAAATAAAGGTACAACAACTCACTTTACAGGTTCGTTCAAGAGAAATTAGGTAAAAATGAGGAAGAAAAAATTTGGAAATAAAGGTACAACTCACTTTACTTTACAGGTCTGCGCTGTAGAAATTAGGTAAAAATGAGGAAGAAAAAATTTGGAAATAAAGGTACAACTCACTTTACTTTACAGGTCTGTTTCTTAGAAATTAGGTAAAAATGAGGAAGAAAAAATTTGGAAATAAAGGTACAAAAACTCACTTTACTTTACAGGTCTGCGCTGTAGAAATTAGGTAAAAATGAGGAAGAAAAAATTTGGAAATAAAGGTACAACAACTCACTTTACAGGTCTGCGCTTCAGAAATTAGGTAAAAATGAGGAAGAAACAAGTTGGAAATAAAGGTGCAACAACTCACTTTACTTTACAGGTCTGCTCTGCAGAAATTAGGTAAAAATGAGGAAGAAACAAGTTGGAAATAAAGGTACAACAACTCACTTTACAGGTCTGCGCTGTAGAAATTAGGTAAAAATGAGGAAGAAACAAGTTGGAAATAAAGGTGCAACAACTCACTTTATTTTTACAGGTTCGTTCTGCAGAAATTAGGTAAAAATGAGGAAGAAACAAGTTGGAAATAAAGGTGCAACAACTCACTTGACTTTCCAGGTCTGCTCTTTACATATTAGGTAAAAATGGGGAAGAAACAAGTTGGAAATAAAGGTGCAACAACTCACTTTACTTTACAGGTCTGTTCCGCAGAAATTAGGTAAAAATGAGGAAGAAACAAGTTGGAAATAAAGGTGCAACAACTCACTTTACTTTACAGGTCTGCTCTTTAGAAATTAGGTAAAAATGAGGAAGAAACAAGTTGGAAATAAAGGTAAAACAACGCACTTTACTTTACAGGTCTGCTCTTTAGAAATTAGGTAAAAATGAGGAAGAAAAAATGTGGATATAAAGGTACAACAACTCACTTTACTTTACAGGTCTGCTCTTTAGAAATTAGGTAAAAATGAGGAAGAAAAAATTTGGAAATAAAGGTACAACAACTCACTTTACTTTACAGGTCTGCTCTGTAGAAATTAGGTAAAAATGAGGAAGAAAAAATTTGGAAATAAAGGAACAACTCACTTTACTTTACAGGTCTGCTCTGTAGACATTAGGTAAAAATGAGGAAGAAACAAGTTGGAAATAAAGGTGCAACAACTCACTTTACACTGTAAAAAAAAAAAATGTAAAAAAACGGTAAAAGCACTGGCAGCAAAGTTTCCAAGCGGATACCGTAAAATTACAGTCAAATACCGTAACGTAGAAATACGTAAAATAACTGTAAAAATACAGGACTAGATTTTACAGTCAAAATTCGTTAAAATACAATGTTTCATTGTAAATAAATGCAATTTGACTGTAAAAAAAAACATATATATTCAGTCAAAATACACTGAAACCAGATTCCTTTCGAGTTAAACTCTGTAATTTTATGGTATAAATTATTTATTTTAGGAAACAGTCAAATTTATCTACAGTAATTTTATGTAAAAATACAGTTTTTCCATGTACAATAACACAATTAAAATGTATAAAACCAAACTCTGATCATAAAATTACAGATAAATGTCTGCAAATTTACAGTATTAATATGCATTATTTAGACAATCCGTAGGTTAAAAAACAACCACGGACATTGGAAAAACAAGCCAAATACATTAGAAATACATCAGAAGTAGCTACATTTAAGGCCAATCTCTGTAAATTAACAATATATTGTAGTTTTTCCCATGGAATAGCCTGTAATTTACTGTATCAATGAACTATTTTAGGAGAACAGCTCAATCTGTTAGCGTAAATTCATTAAAAAATATATTTTTTACATGTACAATGACTGTGAAATAATGTATAAAAATGCTATAAATGTATGAAGCCAAAGAAATATATACCATTTACAGAATTATTTTGCAATTTTAAAGAGTTATGAGATTTTAAAAAATGTTCATTACACAATGGAAAAACAGAGTACATTAACTATACATCAAAAGTGGTTTTATTTAAGGCCAACTGTTGTAAAAGAATGGTATTAATTTCTTGAATTGTTGAGTAATTGTGGTTTACCCAAGTAAAAATACAATGACACAATGTATAAAAAAATATAGACTTTTAATCAAAAGGAAAAGTCTGCACATTTACAGTATTAGTAACTTTAAAGAACTGGATGGTGGAGCACTGTACATCAAACACATACAAAGAAGGTATATGTAAATATCTGTAAATTTAAGACAATAAACTGATCAGATAATGTTAAAAATGATTATTTGACCCCAAAAAAAGGATAGTACTTTATTACACTTTGAAACAACTAAGAAATAGGAATATTTCAATGTTTCTAACCCTTTGCCCAAACAGCATGTTTTCAGTCATGATCCCTGGTAGTGGAAACCAGACAGCTCTCTGCTCTGACTGTCTAGTAACACTGGAAAGCCCTCTTCTACTTTGCATCAACATCAACATAAGAAACAATCTAAGAATCTTTTACAAAACATGACATTACCAGGATAATCATACTGTAATCAGTCTGTTAACTTGTACAAGATTGTTTGAAAAATATAAATAAATAAATAAAACTATTGAGATCAAAGAAAAATTGCAAATATGAGACTTGTTTAATTTTTGAACACCATGAAGTAAATAATATGATAAACACGGTATGATACATAAACATGAATGTTTCTGGTGTTGGATTGATGGTCCATGGTTATTGACAGAAAGGAATTGCAGACTTTTTTTTCACAGGTCCTTTTGACAATAACTTAACCCTACACCAACTGTATCCTTTAAAGTGATACTGATAAGTGTTGTGTTTTATTGTACATAATGTCCAAAATATTGAGCTGCTTCTTCAGCAGTTGCTCCTGTGCTTTACAACTAAGATATATTGACTAGACCCCCATATACATTAAAGTCTGTGTAAAGAAAAAATAAATGTATTTTAACTTCATCATACTACAGAAAAAATTGTCATTGTCCACTCTGCCAAATTTGAAAGATTAATGACAGAAACCATCTTTAAAATATATAAAGATTTTTTGTGTACTATGAATTTTTTGGAGTTTGGCCCATGTTTAACCAGACAACACGGAGAGGGGGGGCTTTATGTTTCATACTACAGCGAGACGACAGGGGGCATTTGAGATGTTTTGACTTCACTTGACATCCCATTTTCTCAACCAAATCTAAAGAGAGCTAAATGTCTGGTGGGTAAAGCTGTGTGGAAGATCATAATCAACTGAATGTAAATAATACAAACATGGATGTCTACATCTGTTTTAAGGAAAGTAAACGTTGTGTATGTGATTTTTTTTTTTTCAACAGAGTGAAAAAGCAACGTTTCCCTGTGGAGAAATAAAATCTGACATGGGTTTTGTTAAATGAGAATCTACTTATTGCCTGTTATCTGCAACAAGAGTATTTGGGGTAATTTGAGCACAGGAGCAGCTTATGAAGACAATTACCAACATTTGAACTAAAACCATGGCCATTAAACTTTGTAACTATTTCTTGCAAATGTAACAAATATAGAAATTATGTCAGGATACAGAATACATACTGTGTGTGAAAAACTGTTGTCAGATCATTTCAAACTGTCCGTTCACTTGCTGCTTGGGCCTCTTGAATAACTCCGATTGTCCATCTATGGAGAAAACAGGCAGTGGTTAAACAATCCATGTAAACCTTTTGGCATTTAACAGACAAACATTCATGATAACTAAAATTATCATTTCTACTTCAAGTTGCTTTTTCTTGTCAGATATTACCAGAGTATATGCAGAAATCCTGAAGTTCAAAACCTTCAAGACTTTTTAAAAGACCTCAAAATTTTAAGACCTCATTGCCACTCCAGGCTGTAATCAGCAACAAACATATGTTTAACTTTGTTTGTAGCCCCTGCCTAGATCTGTGCCTAGACACAATCCTGTTTACGAGTTCTGTTGAACTCAGTTGAGTCTCCAGTACGGAAGCGTATTACTGCCACCCTAAATAAATAGAAATTGATCAGTAATACGTTATAACATGTTATGTTTATTGTTAGAACAATATATTTTCATATATATTTTTTATAACGTGATAATCTTTATTGTAAGAATGTGAAAAGTTTCACGTTATAACGTGATAGTTTGTTATATTGTAAAAACGTGATAACTTAATTGTAATAACGTGATAATTATATTGTAAAATTATATTAAAATTATAATTATAATTATATAAAATTATAATTATTAATTACAATTATATTGTATAAACATGATTATTATATTGTAAAAACGTGATCATTTAATACTATATAATTATGACATAATAACATCACGTTTTAACAATATAAATTATCACGTTTTTACAGTATAACAAACAATCGCTAAGATAACATGAAACGTTTCACGTTCTTACAAAAAAGATTATCACGTTATAACGTGAAAATATATTGTTCTAACAATAAACATAACACGTTATAACGAGAAAATATATTGTTCCAACAATAAACATAACACGTTATAACGTGTTACTAATCAATTTTTATTTATATAGGTGGCAGTAATACGCCTGCATCCAGTGATAGTTTTTTTAAATTAAGTGTCACATTTCATGAGTTGAGCACAATTCTAGCTTCATGTTTTGGTCTGTAAACATGTGCAGATAAAGACTTTGTGTTTCATACAATATAAGTAAAATTTGAAACATCTATAAAAAATAATGGATCATAATTTGGTTGGAATGGCGGTTTACATTTTTGCGTGACGTGGCATGGCGGTGCATCATGATCATTTACACATCCCAGAAACCCTGGAGTATGAAGTTAAGATTGATGAGATTAACAATTAATTTAAATGATTTTAGCAAAAAGCTGCAACAATACAATCTTAAAAAACTGAAGGAGTCCCATTGTATCTATTTCACAAACTTACAAGGGCCATGACGACACATCAAGAGAACGTGGATGAATATTACACAAACCCCACACATAATTTACAGCACAACCAAACACTATCATAGTATGTCACTGAACCTATTTAATGTAACTTGAGAGGGAATATGATTTGTCTTCTATTGTGTGTGTGTGTGTGTGTGTACTCACTTTGGCTGGATGACAAGGTGAAGTATTGAGGAGTTTGTTTTCTTAGCCAGATGACTCTTCTACAGCAGGTACTGTCAGAGGTAAAGAAGAGAGAACCAGGTCATTGTTTCCATTAGAGGAATTTTTTTTAATTTAAAGTGTATTTCACATTAATCATCACTCACTCCAGGTCTGCACAGTTACAGCTGTACATGTCTGCCTTGTGATCCACACTGAGCATTGGTAGGAAAGCCAACAATGTGCATCTTTCTTCCTAAGAGAGACACAGAGGAGCAGAAATAAAGAGATATAAATATTCCTTTTAAAGATTACACTCTGCACATTACTCCAGTTCTATTAACATTATATTCTGAAAGTATGATTTGCTCAATTGAAAATATCAAAATCATTCTGTTGTCACTTTATCTTGTCTTGTGTTGTTCTGTGTATCTACAATACTTGGGACCTTACTCACTGTAAACTGAATTTACCCAAAGGTACAATAAATATTATGAATCTGAATAATGATTCTCTTTTCAAAATACATTCATGCAGTTATATAGTAAGTTTTACAGAGGACTCAAATCAGTCTTACCTTCTCCAGGTCAAGGTCTCCTTTTTACAGGTATGACATCAATACAAGCGGCTCTCACACACATGGGGAAACAGGAGAAAACAGTTAGTCTGGCTGTGTCCAAAGCTAATAAAAACTAACAAATTAACACGTACCAAAAATCATGTACTTCTAAAACATAATGTATCTTTCTAGTCATCATAGCAGCTTCATCTCTGGTGGCAATGACAGTCAGTGCATCTTCACTGAGACAGGTAGGAAGTATGTTCATCAACACAGGCTTTAACAACAAGCTCCAATCTATTTAGTTTTACCAGCAGGAAAAACACAATTTGTACTTACCACCTCCATGGAAATAAGGCAGCAATTCCACTCCAGTAAACCACAGTCAACTTTGGCATCAGAAGGAAACACAAAGACATTGTGAGCTGAATTTGAGCTAGAAAAGACTTTTAAACATATGAAATGTTACAATATAAAATACATATTGCACAGTAAAATTAAAGTACAAAAAGGCGAGTGCCTGAGTTCAATGGTTCAGCATTTAAAGTTTAAACAGTAAGGTGAAAAATGACATCAGTTTAATTAAGATTAAACAATTAGGCAACAAAACGTCATATGGTAACCTGAAAACCCACATTTCATTACCACAGTGAAACATTTAAGTATAAATAAATTAATTCACATTCACCAGGCATTTCTATCATTTAGCAGCAACAATTTGCTCACAGCTCTCTGTTCATCCACTCAGGATGGAGGATCAAGCTGAACATCAGTTCAAGCCCAGTTTTTATTCCTATCAGCTTTTGGTTATTCACACAGACACCATGAACTGTGTGTGGCTTGAGCTCGAAATTAGCACGGGGAGACAGCAGTGAGCAGGCTACCTTAGCATGCCAATGCTAGAATTAAATCAAACTAACAACTTTTAAGAGCATGTATCACCGAGAGCAGACAGCACTATTACAATTACCTCTGGCCATGTTGGGGAACATTTTGACCAAAAGCGAGCATTAACAATTGACAGTTTGCAGCCTGGTCACAAAACGTTAGCTACCTGCTAACAATAGCAAATGTGACGGTAGCAATTTATCAGAGGGATGCTAACGTTAGCTTCAAGGCTGTTCCCCCGACATATGACATGCTGAAGTTATCATTCACCACACACGCATTATCTAGGACACCTACCTCAAACGGCGTTCGGTTGACATGTCTGCTCAGACCAGCCGTAGGCTCAGCTCAAACGTCCAAATCCTGCTAAATGACTCATGACCCCCGGTGAACCTGATGACTCATGACCTGCGGCGAATCTGATTGGACGGACACTGATCCCAACCCATGTACTGGCCGCTTATTGGTTTATTCAACCGG